>JAJEKV010000754.1:0-96286 GCA_021234155.1 Isoetes taiwanensis
ATTTTCCCACCTACCACCGCTTTTCAGACACGGTGAGGTGGTCGGCGGGAGATGGCGGCCCATTATGGATCCTTTTCTAGGGGTGTAGGGTGAAGACACAAGCTTCACGGGTGCACCATACAAGCTGCCTTGTGGCGTCTCCTTTCCTCCGCCTTCCGGGTATTCAATCCCTCCTCATTTATTTTAGGTTAATCTCTATTTCTTTACATTAAATTCCTTTCAGAAGCTTTGTTTTTGCTGCCGCTTTTGTTTGCCCTTTAACGATCGGGTGGTTGTTTTCGCCTTCAGACAAAATGAAGGCTTGGTATATGGTTGATTCCACTGAGGATCCTCGCCTTCCTCATGTCGACTTCCCCAAGACGTTTCTTTGGAGAAACTAGCCGGTAAGAAGTGGTTGTGTGTCTTGGAGTTGCTTTCATTCTATTACCTTCTCTTCACATGCATTCCAATGATTGTATTGATTGTCCTTTGGAATTAGAGTTCTTTATTGGAAGCTAGATGCGGATAACTACTTGGCGACCCGACTTTGAAAAAAATAACGAGAGGGACGAGGGTATAACTATGAGGTTAGATTCTAGAATTTTCTTTTTATCTTTGCAGATTTGATTTTAAGGAGACCATACAACTATGTTTGAAATATCATTTGACAGAGCCTGTCAACAATCGGCGGGTTACCGAGCATATTTAGTTTGGCTTCTTAGAATTGTTTAGTTTACACATAGTTATTCCATGTAGTATAACAATGTTGTATTTTATTTCTTACTTTTTATAGGCTTCGTTGACATTCAAGGATAATTTTATGGCCTGAAGTTAAGGCATAATATTTGGTTGATTTTGCAGGATATAATAGATATAAGTCCAATTATCCTTCCAAATTTTGAGGTCAGAAAGAAGATCTTCTATGAAGAGCATGCACATGAAGATGAGGAAATCAGATATTGTCTGGAGGTGTTTAGAAAATATGTGTATGGTAATTTCCCTTTTGAAGTCACAAAGGTGGTTGCAGCGAAACCGGCTTTGGCAGTGTTGCAGCGGAAATGCTTACTAGATGTGGCATTGGAAGGCTTCTTTTGTATGATTATGACACAATTGAGCTTGCAAATATGAACTGCCTATTTTTCCAACCAGAGCAGGTATATAGGGCAAAAGTATGCTAGTGGGTATCAAAAAAACGCGGCCCCAGCACTTAGATCAGCACCCTGGATGTACTATTCTATCATAGTATTCCACTTGTTATTAATTGGAGTTGTTACATATTTCTATTGATTACCTAATTACCGTGTGCTAGTACCAGTAACACCTTAAACAAGCTGCCATATGGGGTGCTATATGAGTGCTGTCAGCATGTGTCCGGACGCCTGCTTTTGCACCCCACCAGCATACTTTTGCCCTATACAAGACTTGATTTCACATTGTTCTTGTCATCTTGCATTTACAGGCTCCCTTTTCTTTCAGACATGAATGTCAAAGACAGATGCTGCAGTTCAAACTCTAAAAAAATCAACCCAGATGTCACCCTAGAGGTTGGTGCTTGTTCTTTGCGTATCTGTTACTTCTGTTACTTCTCCAATTGTGGGCTACAAAGAGTTTAAAGTTAAACTACTGCAGGGGTATAAAATTAATATTACGACTGTGGAAGGGTGGATTACGACATATTCCAGCATGCACTTGGTCTGGATATGATAATAACTGGTACGTTATAATCATCATAAGATGATCCATGATATTAGTCCACTGTGCTAATACATGCTTATCTGTTGTTGCAGATTGCATTATTGGGTCCACTGTTGCCCAATATGCATGAAGTCTAGTATTATTTTTGCTGCGGAATATACTGCTTCAAATAGCAAGGGAACATGCATACGAATATACGAATGCATATTTTGTATAGTTATGAGCCATGTGAATGGCTGGTTTTTGTACCATCATACCATCATGTGATAGAAACTTATTATGTCTATCACAATTTTTGTACTCCTATCTAATATAATGAAATATGCGGCTTGGTCTAAGGACCTTAATATGTGCTTGCAATACTTTCATAGTTGAATGGAGATAGGTCTGATGTGTTTAATAAACGGATACCTTATTGAATTATAGTGTATATATTCTAGAGGGACACATTATCCCCTCTGTATTGATTCATGTACTTTTTTGTTCATTATTAGCATATTTATATAGGCTGCTATATGACACCCGATATTATGTTATCATGTGGATTGGATTGGCTGTCTAATAGAACGATTGTGCATTCCTCCAATGGGAGGAGGATACTCTACAATGGAAAAGGTGACACAAGGAAGAAAGTCAGGATACATTTTACTTTCCTGTCCAAAATGATGGATAGAATTAATATTCGACAATGTGTTAAGGATTACATACTATTGAGACTTGGGGATTTTGGTGAGAAGATGATGGACCATATGTTTTACAAGGGCTAGGACTTTTCTTATGGTGTCCAGTATATGTATGGGAAAGGGTATATGGATTGCTAGTTGGGACTGGAGTACATGTATGCGGATAAGGGGCCAAAATTAAAATTATATGCATTATAGTTGGGGGGTTCGCCCATAAAAAGCCGTATACAGGGGTTTTGATCGACCCTTGCTGCTTTATGCCATATGCTCTATATAAAGGGGTGAAGCCCGGGGGTTTCTACAAGGCCGACATCAGGACGCCCCGCGGTTTGACAAGTTCTCTGGACCCGATCTGGAATCTTTTGGACTTTCGAAGAGGGGCCCACAGGCGGAGGATCCAGCGGCCGGATAGGGAACCGGGCTCGGGAGGGTGGTCATTGGCGTCAGCCCCGGGGGGCGCTGCCGAGGAAGGGCTGCCTGGGGGAACTTTTTTGGATCCGCCTCACGGGGTGGGACTCTCCCCTCTTGTGAGGGATCCCCCCAGGTCCCCGGCCTCGTTTGACTTAGGGAAGGGTGCGGCTCGGTTGCCCCTGGCGGGCTGCCCGACCATTCTAATGCTAACCCTTTGACCTAGACCTTCTCCGAAAATTCCGAAAATTGGGCCGTGTGCTGGAGATGAATTAGGGATCGGCAAAAAACCGGAATTTATTTTCGTGCAATGCATTAATTGCGAATTTACGAATGTCTTGCCACTGCAAAAGCGCCCCCCGACTTCTACTTGCCACAACGGGAGGAGGAAAGGCCCAAACTCTGCTCCGTCAGTTCCCCTTGCTCCGTATTCTCGGCTCTTTGCTTTCGGCCGGTCCCAAGTGCAGCGGACCGGGGACTCGGCCCCAAAGCGTAAACCCTTCTAGAGCACGGCAACCCGCGGGGTTTCACGTTTGAGGCCCTCTCCTTGTCGGCGGGACCCTGGCGTGTCTTGAAGTGGGGTTGGGGTGTTGGCAGCGGGCGCGGACCCTAAAATCCCTCGAGGCTTGCCCCAAATTTCCTCTCCCCAAGGCCACAGGGGCCCGAGGGGCGGACGGGCAACCTGCGCTCTCCGGAATCGCGATCCTGACTTCTGCCAATGGACTCGGAGCGTCGACATTGCCACAGGGACCAAGTTAAGGTGGCCAGAAGACCACCCGAACTCAAGAAGCGCCAAAGTAGCTCACTTCCATCACACTTTCGTAGTCAATTGGCCTAGGATGTGCATGCGGGATATCTTGTCGTGGAGGCGTGAGTGTTTCCTTCTTTCATAAAACCGGCCGGTGTAACTTGCTCCCTAGGGTAATTTACCGCCATTCCGGACGATTTGGCGGGGGTCTATTTGCCATTCGGAGCATTCCGGTGCCGAGCGACAAAAGCAGTCGCGGTTTCTACAAAGGCGACATCGGGGCGCCCAGCGTTTTGACAAGTTCTCTGGACCGATCTGGAATCTTTTGGACCTTCGAAGAGGGGCCCCGAGCGGAGGATCAACGGTCGGATAGGGGAACCGGGCTCCGGGAGGGTGGTCATTAAGCGTGCAGCGACCGGGCGCTGCCAGGGAAGGGCTGCCTCGGGAACTTTTGGATCCGCCTCACGGGGTCGGACTCTCCCCTCTTGTGAGGGATCCACGCAAGGTCCCGGCCTCGTTGACTTGGGGAAGGGTGCCAGCTCGGTTGCCACGCAGCGGGCTGCCCCGACCGTTCTAATGCTAACCCTTTGACCTAGACCTTCTCAGAAAATTCGAAAATTGGGGCGTGTCTTGGAGATGAATTAGGATCGGCGGCAAAAACCGAATTTATTTTAGGTGCAATGCATTAATTCTTGAATTTACGAATGTCTTGCCATGCAAAGCGCCCCCGACTTCTACTTGCCACATCGGAGGAGGAGGAAGGCCCAAACTCCGCTCCGTGTTGTTCCCTTGCTCGTATTCTCGGCTCTTGCTTCGCCGGCCAGGTCCCAAGTGCAGACCCAGGACTCGGCCCCAAAGCGTAAACCCTTCTAGAGCACGGCAACCCACGGGGTTTACGTTTGAAACCCTCTCCTTGTCCGGTCGGCCGGGACCTTGCGCCGCGGTCTTGAAGTGGGTTGGGGTGTTGACGCCAGAGGCGCGGACCCTAAAATCCCTCCGGAGGCTCAAGCTTGCCCCAAATTTCCTCTCCCAAGGCTACAGGGACGGACCGGGCGACCTCCGCTCTCCCGGAATCGCGACTCACTACCGCCAATGGACTCGGAGGCGTCGACATTGCCACGGGGACCAAGTTCCGGGCCGAAGACCACCCGAACTCAAGAAGCGCCAAAGTAGCTCACTTCCATCACACTCGTAGTCAATTGGCCTAGGATGTGCATGCGGGATATTTTGTCGTGGAGGCGTGAGTGTTTTCCTTCTTTCAAAAAAACCGGCCCGTGTAACTTGCTCCCTAGGGTAATTTTCGCCATTAGGGACGATTTGGCGGTCTATTTGCCATTCCGAGCATCCCCCGGGTGCCGACGACAAAAGATGCGGTTTCTACAAAGGCCGACATCGGGGCCCCGCGTTTGACAAGTTCTCCCGGACCGATCACGGAATCTTTTGGACCTTCGAAGAGGGGCCCCGAACGGAGGATCAATGGCCGGATAGGGGAACCGGGCTCGGGAGGGTGGTCATTAGCGTCTTTGACCCGGGAGCGCCGGGGAAGGGCTGCCTCGGGAACTTTTTGGATCCCCGCCTCACGGGGTCGGACTCTCCCCTCTTGGGAGGGATCCTGCAAGGTCCCGGGCCTCGTTTGACTTGGGGAAGGGTGCATTTCGGTTGCCAGAGCGGGCTGCCAAACCGTTCTAATGCTAACCCTTTGACCTAGACCTTCTCCTAAAAATTCCGAAAATTGGGCGTGTCTGGAGATGAATTAGGGATCCGGCAAAACCGGAATTTATTTTCGTGCAATGCATTAATTGCGAATTTACGAATGTCTTGCCACTGCAAAAGCGCCCCCGACTTCTACTTGCCACATCGGGAGGGAGGAAAGGCCCAAACTCCGCTCCGTCGGTTCCCTTGCTCCGTATTCTCGGCTGTGGCGCGCCGGTGTCCCAAGTGCAGCAGACCAGGACTCGGCCCCAAAACGTAAACCCTTCTAGAGCCCGGCAACCCACGGGGTTTACGTTTGGAGGCCCTCTCCTTGTCGGTCGGTAGGGACCTTGCGTAGGTGTCTTGAAGATGGAGTTGGGGTGTTGGCCTTGAGGCCTTGGACCCTAAAATCCCTCCGGGAGGTCGCTTGCCCCAAATTTCCTCTCCCCAAGGCCACGGGAACTCGAAATTCAAGGTGAGACGTCGTTGAACCCGACTGCCCCCATGTCCAAAACCCTTATGATAATCTATGAAGAGGTAGCGCAACCATATATGAAGTTGTATGTGATCATGCACGAGAGAATATGGCAAAATCAAAAGCTCTTCTTGCAGCTTTGCATGGACAGGTCTATTTGCTGGGCATGCCTTGTGTAGATTATTTCGCCGAGAGAGAGCAACTTTGGTGAGCCATATGTCGAACCTTTGACCTTCAAGATCATGGCCGAGAAGTGATTGGGCAAGCTTGATTTAGTATGAAAGTATGCAAGTGAAGCTCAATGGTGCACAAGTACGGTTTATTAAAGTGGATAGATAAACAAGGATGGAGAGAAATCTAAGTGGATAGATAAAAGAAGGATAGATAAAATACATAAGTAATGAAACAAATCTAAGTTGCTAATAATATTAACTTAAAAAAGGACGTTCGTTTGGAACGAAACATCGTTATAAGCGTCGTTCAACGAAAATTACTGATAGGTATAAAAAAGATTGCTAATAATAATAGCAATTAAAAAAAAAAAGACACGTCGTTATAAACCAAAAGCGTCGTCAAATGAAAGCATAGAAGGCGGGCTCTAGAATAGGTATAAGCTTAAGCTGTCCAAATCAGTCACGACAACAAATTAATTAGTGGCGGTCACATTCGTATGGACTCATTATGGAGTGTCTGAAATTGAATATCTCGAACTTCGAAATTCAAGGTGAGTAGGATATGTTATATTAAGGTGAAGGGTCTATCTTGTGCCACCACAATATAGATAAAAACATAAGTAATAAAACAAATAGATCTAAGTTGGTAACTTAAAAAAAAAAAAAAGACAAATCGGTATACACATTGGCGTCATTCCATAAAAATCGGCCCACCTCTTTTCTACCTTTCTGTTTATGCGGTCGAATATGTTTGACTCAGATCCATCGGTGAAAAGCATTTTTAATCATCTAAGTTCGTCGAAAGATACAAAATTTGAGTTTGATTTCTACATTTTCTATCACAAAAATGCGGAGGTGGAGGCAAAGAAGGACTTTCAACATCTGTTCAACAAAGCGGCTTCACGAGTTAGATTCTTGCATAAATGGTGACCCTCAACCGGGTAACAATCCTTCTTTGTATAATAATTATAATTATAATAATAACTTATAATTATAACTTAATAAAAAAAAGGCCACGTCGTTTAACACAAAGGCGTCGTTATAAGAGCGTCGTTTAGCGACTAGAACGGACGTCGTTAAGCGACCTCACGGCGTCGTTCAGCGGCGTCTGTAACTTTTTATCGAGAGAAAGCGAGCCGGCTTTTTCCCGCCCTAGTTTTTGTTCTACTTTTTACAATTTGGAGGGCGTTTTAAAACAAAAGCGATTTTTGGCGCGGATCATCCTTGCGGTCCTTTCAAGCTTCAAGCAAGCATCAAAAGGTATTTCAATGGATCAATCAACTCTATTTTTTTGAATTAGGCTTGTTGTTTGATAGATTTAGGGCTTCTCTTTTTTTTCTTGTTTGTTTTCAATCCATCCCATTTCTATCCTCCTCTTCTTTCCATCCTTGTTTTCTTCAATCCATTTTAGCCTCTTATTAGTATGAATCGAGATCCTCCTCCTTCTTCTTCCAATGATCTTCCAATCATTGGTTTCTTCCTTCTAATCTTAGTTCTTCCAATCTTCTATTCATTTTTCTTCTTCTTCTTCTTCACCACTTTCTCATTCTATTCAATCTTTCTTTCCTATCTCCCCTTCTTCTTCTTCTTCTTCTTCTTCTTCTTCTTCTTCTTCTTCTTCTTCTTCTTCTTCTTCTTCTTCTTCTTCTTCTTCTTCTTCTTCTTCTTCTTCTTCTTCTTCTTCTTCTTCTTCTTCTTCTTCTTCTTCTTCTTCTTCTTCTTCTTCTTCTTCTTCTTCTTCTTCTTCTTCTTCCTCTTCTCTTCTTCTTTTTTTCCATGGAAGAAGGGCGTCGATTTGAAAGGCGAGGCCCATTCTTCCTCTATTTTTTATTACAAGAAGGGGCGTCGTTGAAAGCGAGGCCCCTTCTTTTTTATTCTTCTTCTTTTTTTTTTTTTCATTTTTACATGTCAATATATAGTTCTTTTTAATTAACAATGTAAATAGTTTTAATGTCAATGATCTTTTCAACGTGAATCGTCTTTTTGTTTTTTTTTTTTTATTTATTTCTTTATTTATGTAAGTTTTCTAATTATTGAATGCCTTTATTTTTTTGCATGTACACTAATAACAAAATCGTCAGCTCTTGGAAATCGATTTTTCGACTTCGAAGACATTCTAGGTAAGAATTTGAGTTTGAGTAGGAGAATAAAATTTTAATGTTTTATTTAGGTTAAAAAAAAAACTTGGGGAGACTTGGACAAGGGCATGGTCGGCTCCGCCTTGAGTGGGAAGACTAGGTGTTAGGGTCCAAGCTCACCGTTACTCTTGTAATTTTATTGATTAATGTATTTAGTTTAGAAAAATTGGGAGACTTGGACAAGGGCATGGTCGGCTCGCCTTGAGTGGAGAAGACTAGGTGTTCGGGTCCAAGCTCACCGTTACTCTTGAAATTTTATTGATTAATGTATTTAGTTTAGAAAAATTTGGGAGACTTGGACAAAGGGCATGGTCGGCTCGCCTTGAGTGGGAAGACTAGGTGTTCGGTCCAAGCTCACCGCTACTCTTGTTTATTTTTTTTATTAATATATCAATAAATAGAAATCTTTTAAGGATTGGACAAGGCGGGGGTTTTTGAAAAAATTGCATTATTGATTTTCGGGTTTCTAGTTAAGAATGTTGTTTTTAAAGATGTTAGGGATGTCAAAGAAACAACGATGTGGAGTGGTTAAGAGCAAGAAAAAATTTAAATAGTTGGTTTTAAAAAAAAAAATTAAAAGGAAACTAACTCTTAAGAAAGTAGGTAAAGATTCATAATGAAGGTTTGAAAAAAAGTCACAAAGCAAGATTAATGAATCTAAATTGGTTTGTAGGTATGGCCCGACTTGTGAAGACACTAATGATTAGTGAGATTAGGCGCATGGTCATAAATGAGATATGTGCTAACGAAAGTCCGCCATAGGAGATGCAAACCGGTCAACGTGTCGACCATTTTGTCAGACATGTGAAAAGGAAGTGCCAATTTGAGTTAGCACAAAAATGGCCAGGTCAAGAAGAAATGTTGACTTCTCTCCTTGACACACATGTAAAGCCAATGATTGGAAACCCCATGGATGAACTGAAGACATGTTTGAAGCATTCGGTCAGCGACTTAAAAGTCCCAATGCCGAGGCTCGTGTCAAGGAATGGGTAGCTTCATGGAATTCCTCAAAGAAGCGACGTTTGGATCACAAGAACATCATTGCGGATCTCAATGCACGTCAGTTGGAGGTAATTAAAAATGCTTTGCATCAGGGGGGAAGCTCTAGTGGAGCAGGGCCTAGCAAGCCCCACTTTTCTTTGGAGAATCACATGAACACATCAATCTTTGTTGATCCCATGCCCGTAGAGGCCGTGGATGTGATACGCCTTATTGAGGAGAAACCAACACATCATGCGTATCAAATCAAAATCAACGGAACACAACACTTCCAAGATGATGAGCTATACAGTGGATGGGTTTTCAAGGGCAAAGATAGGGCAGAGACGTATGAGATGGCTCAAAGATACATACGCTTCAAGAGCCCGCATCCTGCTTTGGCTACATCCATTGGACTTGCATATGAAGTTGCTAGCTCTAGTGGGGATACCATAGGGCCAATGGTGATTCTACCTTTCATGAATGGAGAGACACTTGCACACTTGTTTGACTATTTACCTAATAACTTGTCACGTTTTAGAAGATGGTCAAATGCAATTGCTAAGCGCCAAGAAGAAGCCGACAAACACATATTTATTTGAACTTAGGAGCAAAATGCGAGTTGTATATCAGTATGTTCCAGAGATAGCTCTTGCCCTAGCAGAAGGTGTCGTTGAGATCCACAAAGGCCACTTCACTCACACAAAGCTTAATTGCAAGAGAGTCAAATTACATTTTGATGATGAGTACCAAAATGTGTGGGTGGCCATTGGTGATTGGGACAATGCAATTCATTTTACGTAAAAGCGTCGTCCCTTGTTGAAGTGTCGGTACTTACTTTTCGGATGGACAAGCAAAATATCCATGGTTAGAGGAAGCTGTGTTTGAGAAATCAAAGGATGATGATCGTGTATGGGGACCACGAAATTCATGATGTCTATGCATTGGGATATATTTATGAGATGCTTACGGATTTAGGTGCAAGCTATGCGACGAATGGAGTGGTTTAATAATAACAACAATGCCCAATGGATTAATCCAACCCATATGTACCAACGGCGTCTTGACAAGTTGGAGGAGCAAAACAAGAATGATGTGCCTACGTGAAGGCGTATTCTTATCACGACCCAAAGCTTCTGAAGTTGTTGAAGCCTTACAAAGTGTTGGAATATCTTCTACCATGGTTGTGAGACAAAGGCGACACATGAAGTGCATGGATGCCTTGGAGATGTCAAAATTGTTGTTGTCACAACTCAAATAATGAATACAATATTGTATATCTTGCCATGTTTAAGAGTATTAAATTTTTTAATTGTCTAATAACCAAATATATAAAGACACTTTTAATTATTCAAATCCCAATGTTTTGTAATGAACTTCCCATGTTGCTAACATTTGTTGCTTTCCTACTATGTTATTCATGGCACTCCATATAAATAACTTGCAAGTTTTTGCACATGTCCGGCAACCATGGGATGCGACACGATGGCATATCTATTGTTCACAACTTTACTTCGGCGTGGCTTGGTAGCCCCTTGCGGCGACCCTAAACACGCAAAGGCCTTTAAAGGCGAAGTTTGGTCGTTCGGGTTTAGCTTCGCCACCGCCACCTCCACCATTGTGTGGATTTGGTATGGATTTTTTCTAGGATAAAATGTAAGTTAACCATTTATTTTAACGTTCTAATGTTTTTAAATGTGGCGTGTAAATGCGGTTCGTCCTTCTTTTCCTATGCATAATGTTAGGTCGTCGTGGTTATGGGCGGATCTTCTTTCGGCACCACCGTAGAAGAGGCGGAAAAGGACCTCGCATCAATGAGGGAAGGCGAAGAAGCGAGGGAACTCAGAGAGATATCAGCAGGCGATAACCACGAAGATAGGTGGAATGCCTTGCAATTCGGGATGTCGCCATGAGAAATGGAGATTGCGCGCCGGTGTTGTTGAACAAAGTAGGCGGAGGTGCGGCGCCCATGACCCTCCACGTCATAGCTCATACACTCCTTGGGAATTCAATCTTGGGCCCGTTCGAGAACGCGAGGAGAATGAACCCCGACGAAGGGCGCCGGCCGAGTCGTCCACGTCGGTGGGCATAATTCCTCTTCAAGCTCTGTTAAAGATCGTGCACCACGCACCACCTCCACGAAGGCATCTCTTTCAATATGAGTGAGTTCATCTTGAATTATGCCCTTTTTGTTCACTAACACATATTCATATGTTAGTCGTATGTTGAGTGTAGTAGCAAAAGTTGCGGCGCCCGGCCTTGCGGAGATGGCGACAATTTTTGGAAGATGGCTAATAATGTCACAAATAGCGTTTGCCATAACGTCCACAAGGGTGAATGGAACTTCGGGGAGCCTATGATGAGGAAAAAAAGAGGATCAAGGAGATTTTAGAAGCCCGAGGGAATATCAGAGCTCAAGTCGGGGAGATCTCATGGAGGGAGCTTTGTTCAAAGCGGGGTAAACATGTTAAATCCACCGGGTATTAGGCTCTTTTTCGTTCTTCATTATAACCTCATTGTACTCATATTTTATTTATATTTTGCAGAGGTAATCGGAAGAAGCGGTGAAAGCTCTTGCCAAAGCTCTGAGGAGTCCCGAGATAGGGAAGTGTAATGACTATCCAGTTGACTAATGAGGCATTTCAAGTACATCATCTCTCCCATGAGTCGTATAATTAGATGATGCCATGTGGACTAAGTCCTTGTATTGCATTGTAGTGTTTGAAGGCCAACATATTATCAAAGAAAGGGAAGCTAGAACAAAAAGCAGTGGCGGGAATGAGGTACGGACGAAGCAAGTGGCAGCCATAGTGCCAATAAGGCCCGGGTCTGGCGGTTATGGCTTTTACGGATAAGCTATTTGTAAGTATAAATTTGGTTTATAATGTAGGTTCTCGAGTTGAACACTAACATTAGTTTTGGTGCTCATTCTCACTAGGGCGTCATTTCTTTGGTGCCGGTTACTGCTAAAGATGAAGCGAAAGGGCCTTCAAACAAGGCGATCATGCGGCCATCGCGTCGCATGCTATCGGCGTGAAAGGGGGATGAAGTGTGTATCATTCATTAGATAATTATTTGTGACTACAATGAACTAATTGTTGCGATACAATATAATGCGGTAAATGAAGCGAAGCCAATGAAGAAGAAGAAGAAGAGAGCAACAACTAAAGACTTAATATATTTTGTAATGTGCAAATTACATTGTGAAATATATTAATTGAATTCAATTTAAATTTTTATGCTTTGTTCTTATTATTTGTTTTTTTTTTTGTTATGTTAATTTTATGCTTTCGATTCTATTTTTTTATTCTTAGATTTATTAAACATTTAATTACATATTAAACAATAATGCTTATCTACCATTAATATAATTTAATCAATATTTGTTTCTATTTTTCGAATTTTTAAATTTTTAAATATTTATTCTCGATTTATTTTGTTCATATTTAATATTTATTAATACTATTAATATTATTGATAATATTAATATTAATAAATATTACTAAATATTTATTTATATTAAATATTTGTTAATTTTGCATATGAATATTAAGCGTAGTTAAATCATATTGAATAATATTAAATAAATATTTTTTTTTATCAAAATTCCTTAATCGCCGTTGAGCGGCGTTGTTCCGCGGCATCCAAGCCGGAGCCGGTGTTGAACAACGCCGAGCCCGGTGGGCGCCGTGCCAGGCAATTGCGACGCCTTACGTGTGCGTCGTTGAACGACGTTTCATGCACGCAGCGTACGGTCGTACTACGGCCCACGCTACCGCAACTGGTTGGGCCGGACATGATAGCGTGTACTTTTTCGTTGAGCGACGTTGCGAGATCATCGCCACGCCAGCCCGGGCGGCTGGCAGCGATCACTCGGAAGCGGCCGCTGCGTGGTTGACCCGTGTAATGCCAGCGACGTTGAGCGGCGTCATGTCGCCGCTTAAAGACGCCGCTGATTGCGGCGTATAGCGGCGCATAAGCGTCGTATATCGGCGCTCGACGTCGAAATAGGCGTCGTTTATCGGCGTTCGGCGTCGATCATCGGCGGTAAACGGCGCCCGGGCGTCGTAATAGGCGTAAATAACGGGGCTTTGGTTTTGTAGTGATGGGTGGTGCTTTCCTCATGTGTGATGCTTTGGAATTGGCAATAGGTATGAGTCAGCTTCTAATGGGTGCGACTTCAAAAATCCTAGTAGGTGTGAGTAAGCCGCTAATGGATGATACTTTGGAATTGAGAGGTGTTGGTCGTAGATATATATAAGCTCTACATGGGAAATACTTTGAAATTGTAGTAGGTATGAGTCAGCTCCTCATGTGTGATGCTTTGGAATTCTCAATAGGTGGGAGCCAGCTTTTAATAGGTGCAACTTTGGAATTGGCAATAGGTGTGAATAAGCTCCCAATGGATGATACTTTGGAATTGGTAGTGGTTACTAGTAGATGTGTATAAGCTCTACATGGGCGATACTTTGAAATTGTAGTAGGTATGAGTCAGCTCCTCATGTGTGATACTTTCAAATTGGTAGTAGGTGTGAGTCAACTCTTCATGGGTAATACTTTGGAATTGGCAGTAAGCTTCTCATAGATTGACAAATGAATGTTGAGTACAGTAGGTGTGAGTTAGCTTCTAATGGGTGAGACTTTGGAATTGATAGTAGGTGTGAATCAGCTCCCAATGGGTGATGCTTTGGAATTGGTAGTAGGTGTGAGTAAGCTCCCAATGGGTAATAGTTTGCAATTGGTAGTAGGTGTTGGTAGTAGGTATTATATGACTAAGACGGGACATCGGCCAAAGGCCAAGGCTGAGCCGAGGAATAGCTTAGAGCAATAGTGCAAAAGATGTCCAAATCGAGGCGAGGCATCGGCGGAAGGTCGAGGCCGACCCGAGGAAGAGCTTAAAAGAAAAGGGCCCGCTCGTTCTAGTCCTATATAATAATATTATAGGGTGTATCTGTTGTCCATCGCGCCATAATCTGGACAGTTAGGATTTGATCAAGGATCGGATGGTCTAAAAGTTTTGTGGTCATGGCATGCCTGTGTCTTCCATCTGGCAAGCCTACATCTTCCATCCCGCACTAGATTGGAGGGCTAGATGGTCCCAAACAACAGAGATGATGATGCCGCATCAGAAGCACTCTTTATCTTAGCAGATTAACAGTCTAGATGCTTATGTTTTCTATTTTCTTCTCGTTCTAGGGATTTTAGGGTTCATGACTACTATATCTGACGAAATCTGTCCGGAGTATTTGATGTGTTGAGAGCATCTGCCCTTTTACAAACTTCAAATTGGGATGGAATACTAGTGAGCCAAGCCACGTTGCATTGCATTGCTAACGATCAAGCTCAACAATGGCTTGGGAGTGTTGCAGCAAACTACAAATCTACGCACTGCAACATAGGGTTTTGAGGCTTCTTGAGCTTGGGCTAACTGGGATTGAGCTTTGGAAAAAAAAAAGTCGAAAGGGCTTGAGCTTGATATGGATGATTAAGAAGGAAATTTCTATGTCGCCCTTTGATCCTTTCTCCATGCTATATCATGTGCAAAGATTCTACATTTCTTTTTCCTCTCCTATCTGAACTATATAGAACGTTGTTCCATTCTTGTGGTGCTTTTTTTTTCTTTTGAAGGTGATTTTAAACACACAAAAGAATTTTTGGAAGAATGAAAAATACAATGTGAGCAACTAAAGAGGATTACTATAATAATTCCAGACTAATTGATCCAAGATTTGCACCTTGATCAACACCTGAAAATATATACTTGTGATCTGAACCTCCAGAGTTGTTTGATTTCAACCCTTTGCAATACAACCCAGGTTTTGTAGACTGCTAAAGTTAGGGGTAGAATGATGTAGTATTCAGATTGGGCAGAGTGCCAATGGATCAAAACCCTTGTATAACTTGTTTTGTAAGGGAGATCAATTTGATATGGAATCAAAGGAAAAGAAAAACCAACTAATGAGAACGCTCAATAAGTCTTGAGCTTGGATTTAAGCTTCAAAAGGATTGAAGAAACAAATGACTTTATATTTCTATACAAGAATAAAAGGAAAAAGAATTGAATCAAATCAATGAATTAACAACATTTATAGATCAAAGCAACACCCATGGCCCATGGTTTTTTGGTCCAAAAATCTTTGTTTTATGCATATCTTACGTCAAAAATCCTTCTATCTCAGTCTTCACCGTCTTCTAAAGGCATTCCTTTCTCTTTATGAAGTGATCCCTTCATTATTGGCCCAACAATTTGGTAACAACTCCATGCCATTTGTCCCGAAGAAAAAAACTCTATGGAAAAGACTTATATGCCATGACATTGCAAATTTATACATAAACGATTGGAAACCACGAGCAATAATAGGGAAAGGCTTGGGAAAGATCAAATGTGAGAATCTCCAAATGTTAGGCAATATGTCAAAAATATTGGTTTAGCCAACATTGTGCACAAATATAAGGTTCTTGGGCATAAGAATGATGGCAAAGAAAAAGAAATAAAATGTCAAGATTTTTGCACTTTGCTAAGTGCAATCTATCTATAACAGCCATCCATCATGGTTCTGCTGCAGATTAACTTTTTGTTTGCTTGGAGGAAGTCCTTTCACATGAAGTTCAGAGAAACAATGCACAGTTATTACTATTAAGGCTGAATCCGTCATACAAAAAGAGCTATGGCAAATCTAACTATTATTATCCTTCATAATGACAATAGTAGAGCCATTCAGGATATGTCAAATGGTGCAGCCCTGTTTCAGCAAAAAAATGGCTTCATTTCTTTACATTTCTGTCTTATATAGTAGCAGGTAGCAAAAAGTCTCACAAATTCATTACTGCGACCAAATACTGCAACTTTTAAAGTATTTTCCTTAGCATATTAAACTTTTATGAGTGAATGTGCGCCTTATGGGCATGGTTTGAGCTTGAAGTACCTCGGAACGATCAGGAAGTGCAACTCATGTTGCGTAACGTGTGTTTCTAATACTTACTGGAAAAGATAAGGAAATGCAACTCATTACAAAATCTGTCTTCTAGCTTTTGGAGGCTTAAGCATCCAATTTATGCCTCCATTTGATGAATGTATATATTTGATTTTAAAGCATTGTGATTTGTTTCAGATGGCATTTACATTTCTTAATAAGCACAATTTACATTCTGAAAGTGCTTTTGCATGCATATTTTGGATATAACTCTGGTTGCTATGCCTTATTGATAATTCTCTCATGTTGGATAAATATGGGACTTCCTAATAAGAATAGAATAGAATATGATTTTATCGTCCACGGACAATAATGTTGTATTACATAATATGTGCTTTTCCAGTAAGATCCCTTAGACAATAAAAATATTCACAAGGGACCCACTATGCTAAGATTTTTTTATATTACACTTTAAGACCATGTTGTTTTGTAACATAGATTGGACTTGGAATAAAAAGTTAATATATGGGCCATATAGTTTTGGTCTGATGCATATTTTTGATGTTATGCAATCATATTGTCTTTGACAAAAATCACAATAATGTCTTAGACTCGGCATGTCTTAAAGTCAAAGTATTGTAGAACATATTTATTTTCTATTATTCCTCAACCATATTCATGCTTCATGCACATATTCATATTGCTTGTTTCATGTCCCAGAGTCTTTAGCTTCAAAAGCAGTATATGTTTAGGTAAAGAACCTTGAACCTTTCATACAGTTAATGGGTAAGTGGACATAAACTGACAATTTCTTTTTCGCTCATGATTTATCTCTATTTGTTTTGCTATTTGCAGGATATAAGAACAATTTATTGTTATATAATTTATTATTCTGGGTAGTCAGCTGCAATTAGTTTCAACATTCCCAATCAATCATCTGCCATATCACTACATTGTTTGTGAAAATACGCACTGGTTGACGTTCATCCGAAGCAATCACTTATAGGGAAAAAAAGTTTCAGAATAACATACAGACAGCTAATTGAAATGCAACTAGAGAATTGTGTGCATTTCTATCTTAGACCTTTCATTTGACATACTCATACTTTTCATTTATAGGTTTCAACATTTGTGGAACCCAAACACTAGCAATGTTGGGCCTATTTCTAGTTACACTATAATTTTATAATATAATAAGACTAGAAATGGTGCCCAGTGTTGCATTCCTCTCCCTTTTTCCTTTTTCGTATTCCATTTTTCCATTCCCCTCTTTTCCCTTTCTCCTTTTTATATTTTCCCCTCCCATTTCTATTTTCTTGTTTCACTCTTTCTTTCTTTCTTTCTTTTTTCCTTTTGCTCTTTCCTGCTCTTCCTTTTTTTTTCTCATTTTCATTTCCCTTTGCTATTTCATCTCGTAGGATCTCTTTATAGACTACAATTCGAGTCAACCTCATATTCCTTTTTAGCAATGCTCCTTGTCTTAAGGTGTCTTGAATGTATACCTTTACTCTTGTTGTGTGGTGCACCTTGAAAATGCAATATAGAGCTGGCCATGGGCCAAAAATGGCATTGATAGGTATATTCCAATGAAGATCATGGACTGGCCTTGTGACTTGTTTATGGTCATCGAGAATGCGAGTCTACAGGGAACCGCACAAAAAATTGAGAATTTATGGGGTACTTAATATGATAAATTAAACCTACATGGACTTCCACTTACACCTTTCAAAAATCATGCAATCGAAGGTAAAAAACTATACTATCCATCATTCTATGAGGGCAAAATGGATACGGCTAGTGAGAGATATATGCTGGAATTGGTCTGATGGACCATAAATAGTGATGCATGTTTACATAAATAAAATTCTTTTAAATCACACGTTATTTTAACATGTATTTAGAAATTTATATTGTCAAAAAGGTATGCATCCATGAAAAATATAATATACATGAAAGATGACCTACATGTGATAGTATTCTACTTAGATGACAATGCAACCTCCTGAAACACAAACTATTACATCCAAAGCTGGAGGTTTCGCAGTGCCTAGGCTTATAGTTGAGGAAGTCCTTTGGTAGTCGGCCGGTTTTGTGTCTTTCGCGAGTCCCTTCCCAGAATCCCATCGATCCGAGCCATCGGATCACCATTCTGGGAAGGGACGAGCGCCTATATTAGCCCTTTTCCGTTTTGGCTCGGTTATCGGCGTCTTCTCACAGCAGCTCTTCTTCTCCTCTCGTGGCTTCCCTCCCTTCCCGCCCTGCTGACGGTGGCGCATGAGTCTTTTTCATTTGTATTTTTTGTTGTTCATACCTCTTTGTTGTTCTCCGCCTGTGAGTGTTGCTATTCTTATGTTTCTATTCCATCGCCCTCCTACTGTGTTGTTCTCTACCTGCCGGTGATGCTGTTTATTTCCACCTCGAGAGTGATGCATATTTTTACATAATGGTTCTCCACCCATTTGGGTGATGCTTTATCTTTTTTTATTTCCACCTCGAGGGTGATGCATATTTTACATAATGGTTCTCCACCATTTGGGTGATGCTATCTTTTGTTATGTTCTTTTTCCTCTGTTTTCATTTTGGACTTTCTTAAGGTGCAGCTTGTGCTATTTGTTTTCTCGACCATTTCACGAATTGTTCTTTTTGGGAGTTTGTTGGTATTGCTTGCAGGATTCTTGGTGCGGCTTGTGCTATTTGTTTTCTCGACCATTTTACGGGTGTTCTTTTTGGGAGTTTTGTTGGTATTGCTTGCGAGGATTCCGCCGTTTTTAACCCGTCTGCTCATTGGTCTGTTCTATTTCTGTGCGCCATCACCCCTCTCCCCGGTTCTCCATGGACACATTGGGGGTCGCTTTGCCCGTTCGGGGTTGGTATTTTATATTAAGCCATCAACTCGTTTCTCTCCGTTCTCCAGGCAACACATTCAAGGTTGTTGGCGACCATTTCTCATTAGGGTTTTCCTCGAAAACCCGAAAGGGCGGGGTTTTTTATCCCGATGAGAAGTTGTCGCCATTACCCTTTTATTTTGCCTTGGCACATTTTCTTTTTAGGGGGTAGTCCGATATTGTTCCTATGGTCGGCTATCCCCTCGGGCGGTTTATTGGTTTCATGCGAGTCCCATTCTAGAATAAAGTACCCTTGAAAGCCCTTTGGTTTGGGTTCATATTCACATAGGGGGTGACTCCAGGCATCAAGAGCTACTGGATGGATACATTTGCAAGTTATTCCTCAATTTAGACCATAGATAGCGATCCTTGTTTATGGGATATGATTGTACAAGTTTTAATATACTATATAGTGAGGTTTGTAATATATTATAACATTTGAGGCAATGTACTAAATGGTATTGATTTTATACAAATATTATACGATCTAAGAAAGTACAAAAGGGGCTTTCGCTGCCCTACGTCACCCCCTGTATGAATGTGCACCCAAATCAAAGGAGCATTGCACTACATGGTTTGCCCGTTGGGCTGTGCAACCAGAGCAATGCCTGATGCTTGCCAGTTCTGATCCTGAGCTTTTGCAACAATATCTCAATGGTCGTTTTTCTCAAAAGATATGGGACGCAGTTACTTTGGCCCAAGTGAAAACTGGTCATTATCATGCACACATAAATCCCACCTTGGCACGGGGCCCCAAGCTTATTTGCTTGCTTCATTGTCGGGGAACAAGCTTGTAGCTATTGCATCAATTCGCGCGGGGTCCCACAGTCTACTAATTGAGACAGTGAGATGGGAGCGCCGCAATTGCCGCGCAGAAGCTTTAGACTATGGGCTGTTGCCCGATTCTGTGTTATTGAAGATGAAAGCCATACTCTTTCGAAGTTGCCACGCTTTTGAGATAGTCGGAATCATTTTTGACCTTAGCATTCCATTCCATTCTTCCACAACTTCTCAGAGCACCATCTGTGCATGACTTGGCATTATACATACTTGAGGTTCTAGATAAACATCTGCAATTACTGATCCCTCAGTAGTCATTATCTCCGCTTGTCTAGTATCATCCCATAACCTATTGGACTCCGTGAACGTTAAAAAAAACTATTCTATTCTATTCTTAAAAATAATTTGGCCCCTTCAGGGCCTTTGCAAAACCCTGAAATGGCATAGCCCTCTTACCATATGGCCTTCCATGACCCATCAAAAATTTTATCTACTGCATAGACAAGCATCATAGAAGGCCAGAAAAAAAATGGGGAACAAATCCAACAAACGAAAATATTTTGTCAAAAAAGAAAAGGGAACCAAAAAATGAAGTGGGGAACCTACTAGTTTTCAAAATGTATAATGTTGTTTATTGTCTTATAGATTACCCAACTTCAATAAGATGTGATCACATACCTCTTTTCGACCCTGAAGCAATGTCTATCGCTGAAGCAATGCCCATCTTTGTAGATCGCCTACGAAAAAAATTCTCATGGTAGCTGCAGGAGGACAATATAACGCTGGTTTTTCCCTTCCACTACTCTCCTCAAGATGCGAGCAGCAAAAGGAATCAAAGACCTAACTATACATGTTTGCTTCAAAGATCGAATTCCTAACCTCTGCCATTAGCACAGACATCTCCATAAAATCCTATGTTAACAGTGGAGAAGAAGATTAAAAGGGAGAAGCTTTGTCGAAAGAATTCCTAAAAAAACACAGTTCATGGCCGAGAAGAAGATCCTCGAAGGCAAGCACTTGGTGATGCAGAGGAGAAGGAGAAGAACATCAAAAGCAAGAGAGAAGAGCATAGTGGAGAAATTAAAGAGGTTTTTTCTAATTTTGTTACCCCCTTGGATCATAAAATAAGGGATCCAAAGGTGTAAGCTAGGCCACATCAATTTTCAGATGATGTGGCAGACAGATGGAAGGCTAGAATTGCAGGAATTGTTGTAGGTGGGGGGTGGGTAGGCAAGCCTGCTAATCAAAATCTTGGTGTTAAATAAGGTTGTATTGCATCTCCAAGCGTATTTGGTATCTATATTGATGAGTTGGCTTAACAGAAATTGCTATGATGGAGTAGTGCTTGCAGGATACAATATCATGCTTCTTCTATATGCTGGGGGACGATGATTTGGTAGCGAGGGAGAACTTTTCAGAGAGCCAGACCAGGCGTATTCTCGCGAGAGGAAACCCCGCCGCTAAGGAGGCTTAACAATACGTATTAGATTTTTGGTTCAATGGGCAGGTTGTCCTGAGGAAGATGCCACATGGGAAGATGCCAATTGGATTCTTCGTGAGTTTCCGGAGATGTGCCCATGAGGACATGGGTTGAATTTTTGGAGGAGAGACTGTAACGGACCTAGGATTTTGAGAGAAATACGTCGTATATGTAGAGATTATACGGACAAAATACTGTGGTTAAAAATAAATATAAGTACAGAGAAAAGCATTGGGAAAAGATTGATTGCAGAGGGATTGCTGAAGGAGCGAATCGCGTGCAGAGCTCTGGGAGCGTGTTGGAGCGCAGAAGAAGCAATAAGCAGGGATTCAGGTGGGGATCAAGCCTTACACCTGGGGTTTGGTGCTTGATTAAGTTGTGATTTGATTAGTGTGATGGTTGTTCTTGTCAGCATAAGTTTAGAATTTATTCGTGTCTTGTATTGAGTTGGAATAGTAAAACTGCATGCTTTGAGTTCTTTATTTGAGAAATCATTCTATGTCTTTGAATTAGGGAACTTGGATATGAATTATTAGATTCAATCAATATAGAAATGAGCTGAAACATCATGGATAACGAGATTTGAGCAGAATAATTTTGAAAAGGGTGAAGAACTGCCAAGGAGATGAAAGTATGCAGAAAAGCATGAGATTTTTGTTGGTGTCTGAATGCTTTAAGAAAAAGTTAAGGATCAAACCTGGAAAGGGGCCGATTTGGGACCTGGAATAGCCGATTTGATCTACGGAAGGCATGATCTTGCAGATTTGGCTTGCTGCAAAAGCATGTAGATCACTCTGAAATAGGCCGATTTTGGCCTTAGGAAGGTCGAAATGGAGAAGTAATACAGAATTAGGAAGATTTGGGTTAGAATCTGGCTGTCAAAATCATGATCTTGGTGCTGAGAAATGGATTCAGGACTACCGGAATAGGGCCAGAAATTGGCCGAAATTGCTAGGAAACTCCTTTGGCACCAAAATCGGAAGTGGGCAGGGCTTCTTGGCATGGATTCGATGGCCTGGAGGCCATATC
The DNA here is from genome assembly GCA_021234155.1 of Isoetes taiwanensis. NCBI lineage: Eukaryota > Viridiplantae > Streptophyta > Lycopodiopsida > Isoetales > Isoetaceae > Isoetes > Isoetes taiwanensis. The sequence goes on from JAJEKV010000754.1 coordinate 22,058, forward strand.
CGGCAGTTGCAGGCCGAGTTCGTGGCTGCGTTACAGTTAGGGTTAGGTTAGAATCATCGAAAATGTTAACAATTGATTAACTAATTGTTAGTAAGTAGTAATAAAGTAAGTTAAGTTTAAGCTAAGGCTATGAGTTAAGGTAAATATCAAGGGTTAGCTGGAACCACGAGTTGGGTTAGGAATTTATTTGAGATTGAGACCTAAGTAAGGAGTTTATGCTAATGGATATACGTAATTTACGATTACGATATGAGTAGTCTTAAAAATTACCTAGCTATATATTTAACCTTGGAATTAGCTAAATTGAAGTGGAAAAAGAAAATACAAGGTATATGGATTAGAATGTTATAGGTTAATATTAATAAAGTCTCTGATAACCTTATTGTTAGTGAATCTATGAAAGATATAGACGTTATTTTTAAGTTAATAGTGATGGTTGCATTTTTACATTATTAAGGCTATGGTTGGACATTTCATGTTACATAAAGTGTGAATTATGGAAGTGTGAATTATGGAATTATTTCATGTCGAGTATGTTAAGGCATGGGGCATGATGGTGAATTGTATGTAATTGTCTATGGTGAAATTCTTTGATATAGACCTCTGGGGCCGGAGTCTAGGTGCGATGGCATAGTGCTCCTTGCATAAACAACAAAAGGCTTGCAAAAACAAAATGATATGCTATCATCTTTTGCTATCAATCTTAATTGGAATAAAGTCGTGATTCTGTGTGCCACATTAATAGTTGACTTTGACGAATAAAACAACAATTGCATGAGAAGCGTACCTTCCTCCAAAGAAGAATCTCATGCTTGGGATGTGAAGCTTCATGGCATATAAAGGCACTTTGGTCCTACTAAGAAAGCATGTATACCATCATGAAGATACTTCTTGTGTTCGCATTGTTGGCTCTTGCACTGTTTGCACAACCTCATCATGTTGCTAATGAAACAAGCAATGACATGCCACAATGTCCTCCAATTGTAGGTGATATAACATGGTATGTTGTTGTTGTTGTTTTTTTGTTGTTGTTGTTGTTGTTGTTGTTGTTGTTGTTGTCGTTGTCGTTGTCGTTGTCGTTGTCGTTGTCGTTGTCGTTGTCGATTTGTCGTTGTCGTTGTCGTTTGTCGTTGTCGCGTTATCGTTGTCGGTTGTCGTTGTCGTTAATTTGTCGTTGTCGTTTTATGCGTTGTCGTTGTCGTTGTTGTTGTTGTTGTTCAATTTCATATGGCTATTTTGCAGGACTATAAGTATAACAACATCAGGATGTCCACAACATCAAGAGGGATGCACACTGAAAGGTCCATCAGAATCTGATCCAAAGCCAAAACCTGGTCCAAAGCCAGAACCGCCCAAACCTCCACGACCAGACCCCACTCCAACACCCTCTTGCGATTCTACATGCCTACCACAACCTTGTATCTCTATATGCCTACCATGTATTCAACCTTATCCTTGTCCTCCCCATCCACATGAACCAACTCCAATTCGTGATCCTACACTATCGACCGACCTTAATAAACCTATGCCATCAGTATATGTGAAACCACAACGTATGCCAATATATGGCCGTTGACCATCTGCTCCAACTTCAAGTTCTCAGAAGAGTCCCACTTCAAGCATAGAGCTAGGAGAAGTATTAGACTTTGTGCAATCATTAACAATAGCATATCTTATATTATAATGTTATACCGTAAGTGCGTAGTGCATCGAGCCCTAGATCCAATGGCTTATAATTGTTTGGCCCATCCGACGGTTGACAAAAAAGGGGGCTAAAGGAAAAAAAAGGATCCAATGGCTTATAATGGATCCAATGGCTTATAATGGCTTATATTTGTTTGGCCCATCCGACGGTTGACAAAAAAGGGGGCTAAAGTTTCTCACTCTGTTTTCTTACGACGAGAGCGCGATGGAGGTTCTAGGATTATCACCTACGTCAGCGCCAAAGATGACAACACGCCCTAATTTTGACGGCACAGATCTTTCGAACCTAATCTAAAGGCCGAGATCTTTCACCTTTAGCGTTTTTTTTTCTAGGGTTCTTTTTCTTTCTGCTGCAACTCTTCCTCTGTCTTCGGCTTCACCTTCTTCCGTTGGGTTCCGTCCAGCTGATCCATTAAAAATTGAATCGACATGAAGCAGAAGAAGCAAAGGTCCTTCTTGACATCTGATGTCCTTGACATTTGGTTTTAGTATCTTTTTTTCCTTATGTTCTCGACTCTTGCAAGATTTCTCCATCAGGTTTAGGGCAATACATGGTGCAGCATCTCTTAGAGGTGTAGAGGCTACCTGAGGCTCTGCAACAAGTATTTTCTTAGTTGCTAAGCCGAGAATCTCTACGTCGCCAACATGGGTGTTTGAATGAACAGGCACTATAAAACATGTATAAAATTTGGATGCTGTTGATTTATACGCATGCGGGGGTTTGGCTTGGTCGATGTACCATTGCTCCTGATTATGCCTGCAGATTTGCATTAAGGTGGATTCTGAGGTGATATGAGCTATGACACAATATCGGATCTTGCCGTGCCTTATCTCCTCCGGCATATACGCTATGTCTTCAAGCGGACTTACGTTGGTGATCACTTGCTCGCTGACTCGGGAAATGGTCTTAGCCTCTCATGCATTTTGCTATTATGGACCAAGACGAAAACATTTGGGCTCAAAGCTCTAAATGTTCCTTCGGTTAGTAATATAGTTTAGAATACATGCTTTTTTTCTGAATTGTTGTGGCGTAAGGCATAATTGCAATTTTTATGAGCTCTGAGGGTTGTGCCTGATGTGTCAGATATGTTGAAAGCAGCTTTACCTTTGTTCGAGTGAATGAAACTAAGGTGAAGAATGACTTGCTTTAGAATATAGATTTGTTTGAGTTTTCAAATTTGAGATTTGAGTTCTATAGATTTGAGATTTAAGTTCTGAGTTTTGAAATGATGTTGGGCAGAACATGGAGCTCATGTTATAATCTTTCCATGCAGAAAAATCATTTGCACTTCCCATGCAGCCACAAAGACTTTAAACAGGGGTATAGCAAGATTCTGGTTATGGACAAAGAAATCTTGGCGATTGGAGGTTTTGTTGCATTTGGCGCCGCTAGAAGATAAGGTATTAATCTTTTAGCTCAAGCTTCAAACTACAAGCAACTTCTGAAGGGAGCAAATGAAGATCTATATTTTGTTAATGGATAAGTGTAGTTTTCTCATTCCTTTTGTTCTAATCATTGCATTTTACGGCAATGATGACGTTAAATAGGGTAAAGCAGAGTTAAGTAGTTATGGTAGCGAATCTTGAGCCATTGGAGATTTTGTTGCATTTGCCGCTGCTTGCGTCAAGATAAGATATTAGTCTCTTATCCCAAGTTTCCGGTATGATTCACGTAGTTATTGAATATTTTAAAGCGTTTTACGTTCCCTCCGCCTCGGTTAATCACGAATATGTTAAATGCTTGCGAACATGCCTTATGTTTCGTTCCCTCTAAGCAAGCTCTAGGGGCTTGTGTTTTCTTGCTCAATGACCACTAATGAAGGTAGCAGTTGAAGGTATGTAGTTTATCGACCTCACTGATGTTGCAAGCAGCGAAAATGAATTAACTTTTATTTTCCTCTTGCAGACTTCTTGCCTGAGATTGATATATATGTTGGTTGATTTGTTTCACCATGATGAAGAATTTTGGTGGTTCATGTTGATTGTCCTCCCTAGCACGATTGCCTAGGGCAAAATGCTTGAGGCCAAGATCAATGAAAATTCTATCCTTGCTTTTATCAACACATTCAAATATTTTCCAATGATGTCACAATTTCCGCAGTGTATTGATAAAGATAAAAAGATACTAGAGTGGTACCAAGAGAAACATTATGTGCGAGTCTGTTTAAACAACTAGCTCAAACTAAAATCCCCAGACGTTAAAAAAAAAAAAGAGGGCAAATAACATTATTTTTTTGCCTGTCCTATGGACAAGTAGGCTAGAAAAATTTCAAAGTAGAATGTTTTTGTGGCATGGTGCCTATCATGTCATTGCAGGATGTTCTTTCTGGCAACTATCATCCTCATGTAAACTGATTACATCGTTTTCAGGTTAATACAAGTAGTAGCAGCACCATTCACGTATTAGAGTTACCAATTTTGGCTAATATATTCAATAGAATTAGATTGCCGAAATCAAATGTAGCCATGGTGTTGCATGGCCATGTTTCCCCTTCACATGTTTGCAAGTTTGACAAATTTCACAACGAATATAATTTCTCAATGTCTATATTCACATATACATTCTAAATCAATATCTTAAAGTGGGTGTATAAATGCAAAAATAGACAAACTTTAAAATCCTTCATACTAAGACCTCTTCCTCTAATATACACAAAAAAGTGCAAAATTAGTGACTGATATTTCTTCCTCCAATATACACAAAAAGTGCAAAATTAGTGATTATTATGCAAGAATCTCCGATTTTACCCATGAATTTTCATGTTAGAACGAGGAAGCTCCGAAGTTTATAATATAATTCAAGTGAAGCTTATCCCAAGAATACAAAGTTAATTAGAACGAAACACTCCGAAGTTTTAATATATTACAAGTGAGGCGCATCTCATTATTACAAAGTCAGTCAGTCTATGTCTGGCTCTTTTCTTCTCTCTGATCATCTATATGTACCAAACATATGCCCAACAACGCTGGGCATCACCACTATTACTTAAGAAAAACGTTGATCTCTTACAAGATGAACGAATTAACATTAGATTATAAGCTAACTGAGCCCAATGTTGATTAACGTCAGCTTATAATTTCATTAACAAATGATAATTTTCCTATGAGTTTGCCTCATTATGTTAGATTTATGACAAAGACTTTGAGCTAAACAAGTTATACTTTGAGCTGAACAAGTTATCCTATAGGTTTTGGGCACCATTACTAGTTTAATAATTTAAGAATGTTATGTATGTGTCACCAGTTTGTGCTTCCTTGCTTACTTGGCTCGATTTTCCTTTTTAATAGGCAACTAGAGTGTAGTTTGAATTCAACAAAAGAGGCATCGCCGAATTGGCACTAGAAGCTTTTTGTCATGCGAATAATGTTACTACTTTCTTCTGAAATCAGCTTTCATATTTTGAAAACCAATCCTTTCTTTTTCCTTGAGATGGAAGATTTTATTGTTTAATAAATGCTCAATACTTAGCCATGGTTATGCAGATATGCAGCTCCATGCGCCTTAGATATCTTCATTCATAGGTACAATGAAGAGTAACCCAATGAATAGGAGTTTCAATAATTGTACTTGCTATCAAGAGTGCTATAACAATTCACATGAATTTAGAGACACTTGATGCAACAATGTTGGTCTCATTGTGTAATGAACCATTTGAATCTATGGATTGGCAAGTGTGTTTTAAGGATTGGTATACAACAAATGACAGGAGAGCAATACCACTCGTTAGTTGATCCATTTATGTACTCTTTTCTAAGTTATAATGCAAGTAATACAAATGGGTATTTTTTCTATATGTTTGTGAATAAAAAATTGGATTCTGTCATTTTAAATTTTTGTCCGGCATTTGAAAGGTTGGAATTTGAGAACTTTTTGTCATGCGAAAGGCATAAAATTATTTTGCCTGTCATTAGAAAACCATCAAATTTTAACACTGGTTGCACAAGGCGCTGGCTCCGCCAGCGCTAAATTCTTGTATAACATAAAAATATACATTGATTTACACTTTTCTAGAGTATTGTAAGTTCAAAGCCCCAACACCATGGGCAAATAAAGCTCGAATACAGGTTATACAAAACAATCAAAGTAATCTATAACATGCTTAAAGAGAGAAATATTTTAAAAATCATTTTACAAGTCTAATCCAAATCATGCTTGTAAAGGTGGTTGTACTTAATTTATTGAACTCCAAAATGGGTTTAAGAGTTGTAATGTGACGTAAAAGTCATAGAACTCAAAATTTGTTGAACTGCAAATCGCGCTTGGCGCAGTTTAAAACTTACACAAACTTCAAAAAACTAAAAGTTGTCCCAATCCTTGTAACGAAATCGAAATAAACTTATCCTTATTATCCATGACTTTAACCATTTCCAACCCGTGTTCTCCTTCTGTGCGAAAAAGGGAATCCCTTTTCTAAATCTGATCCACTTTTTTTATTTACTGACAAAGCTTGTATCCATTTCTTGTCCAGTCTAGTTGCATTAAAGCTTCTTTCACAAGGCCCCCAAAAATTAACTTGCATTTATAATCATGATGGAAACCGGCATAAGAGTGGTTTTTACTACATGTAACTCAGAATGTCAAGAAAAACCATATGGCTTTCATAATCACTACTAGTATGATCATAGTTCTTATACTAATTTTATATCTAACAGTAGTTTCTTAAAATTATTACTAGTTTAGGAGGTGGTTCTTAAGCGTGCATTGTCAATATTACAATTTAAGATGATTTTACATATTAGTTATCACCATCATATATAGTTTCTTAACTAGTTTTAATCCTCCCAAGTTTTTGAAAAACCATGTTTGATTTTGCAAGTGTGCTATGGTTTTTGGCACATGCTTATTTACTATGCTTGTAAGCAATCTATTATATTGGTTTATGTGGTTGTTTTTTTAATATACTTGTTTCAATCCTTAATGTCGCTACTGACTTTGAGCATAGTTTTTTACGTTAACTAGTAATTCCGACTATTATATCTAATTTTGTCATGCATTTAGAGTGTGATCCTCAATTGTAATTATAAACTTATATTATTTTCATTGACATTTTTACTGGTTGCATGGTGTCTATGCTTTGTTTCTTGTTTCCTACCATTATATGTAGTGTAGCAGGCTTAAGCAACTTTATATCGTCATACGGTCTCCTCGAAAGCAACTATGTCAAATTCTTTCACTACCAACATGTATCATTTCATTATGAATATGTAGCACCTCAATTGTAATGGGGTAACTTTTAGATTTTTATGCACGCTATTTTTCACATGGTTTTCTATGATTTCGTTGTTGTATTAGCTGAGCAACTTTGTACTAAATAGTATTTCTAGAGTGCTATGTCCTTTATTACCCATTGATTTTTTATGTTGGTTGGAACAATCAGGGGGGTTGTTGTCTTCCTCACATGGTTTGTTTGATTGCATTGTTGTATTAGTTGCGGTGTACTAAATAGTATTTCTGTGCACCCTTTATGTGCATGTGCATGTGTGTGCATGTGCATGTGCATGTGCATGTGCATGTGCATGTATATACATGTGCATGTGTATTGTGCAAGTGCATGTGCAAGTGCAAGTGCAAGTGCAAGTGCAAGTGCAAGTGCATGTGTGCATGTGTGTGCATGTGTGCATATGCATGTGTACTTGCCCTCTTGGATTCTTATTGTCTGAGTGGATTTTACTACCACGAGATGTATTTTTGCTCACACTTACAAAGGTATTTGTTTTTTAATGTTTCTTCAGTTAGCATAATGTTTTTTGTTTTACAAGGTATTGGTTTCCTGATTCTACAATGTAGTCTTTGCAAAACTCCCTTTTGTTTCCTTCCTAAGATTTTCTTTGCAGATTCAAGTTTAGGCCCTCTGTTTGCTTCCAACTCTTGGATATTCCCTGGCTGCCGAATTGTTCATAGCGGCCGACCTTTAGCTTCAATCAACAAGCGATTCTTATGCACACAAAAGCGGATTATTCCGCCCTTTTCCATGTCAATGAGACCGGTCAAAGCGGTGGCCACAAGAATGCATTTATATTGTAGGTTTGGAAGGTTAATCGAACCATAAGTTGAATCATGCATTACCTTTAAGCTAGAGATGGAACATCCAAAATCATATGGATTGATAAACAATGGTGTCATTGTGAAAGAGAAATAGTTGTGGCGGAAGTAACAATATGTAGCATAATAACAGGGGTTTTCTTTGTGTTGCAAACTTTATGACTTCGGAATAATGGGATCAATCTGCTCTATCTTTATGGTAACTTTTATTTATGTTCTATTTGTTTTATTGTGATCAAATTCAAAAGCTACAGGTGATGAAAGCCTCAAATGAATTCTAGTTTTTTCCTGGTTTGAATTCTAAAATTTTTGTCACATCCCGGGGATGACGTAAAAGCCCGAAGGGGCAAAAAATTTTTTGCAACACAAACCATTAACATCCAACATATAAAAATTAAATCCCCAACACATAACAACCAACACATAACAACCAATACATAACAACCATTGACATTAACAACCAACACATAACTATCATTGACATTAATTAACACAAACATTGGGTCCAACACATTTAAATTAAAATCCCCCTTAAACCCCCTTTGGTTTGGGTGCATATTCACACGGGGGTTGACGTAGGGCAGCGAGAGCCCTCATAATTGTATTTTGCGTCTGAAATCAACACCATATATAGTATTCCGCTTGAAATCTTATAGTATTTTGCGAATCTTGTTATACAAGATAGCAAATTTTGTACTTGCATACCCCACAAGCGAGGAACTTTAACGCGTGCGGTATAGATTAAGGAATAAGGGGTGAATATGCCTATCCAACAGCTCTCGTTGCCCGGAGTCACCCCCCGTGTGAATATGCACCCAAACCAAAGGGGGTTTAAGGGGGATTTTAATTTAAATGTGTTGGACCCAATGTTTGTGTTAATTAATGTCAATGATAGTTATGTGTTGGTTGTTAATGTCAATGGTTGTTATGTAAAACTCTAAATAATGTTGAGAACAAAACTTTGATATTCCTTAGCACTGTTAAAGTTTGAGATGTGATGTGGAATGGCAAGAGGGAGGCCATTCCATTTGTGGCAGGGCTTGCTGGCTACTACCACCACCACCAAGACAAGATAAGCAATGAAATTGGATTTAAGCCCAGATTTTGACGGATTCAGACTTCAATTCTGCCAAGCAACTCAGATTCAGACTTTCAAGTTTTGTGCTTCAGTTATGGTGCTTCAGTGAGGTTTTGTGCTTCAGCGATGGTGCATTTTCGGCGAGATTTTGGAGCTCATTATGGCATCTCCAGCTTCTTATGCCCACAATATCCACCATAGCCATAGCAGGGGTTCAAAAATCCAGCTCCAGCAACCATAGCCACAACGGAGTTTTTTAAGGCAGGTAACAAATCATTCAAGAATGTAGGTTTTCACGCAGGTAACATGCTATAAGAGGTCATTCAAGAATGTTGTACTCATTTTTCATTCTTGAATAGAATGGTCGCCACATGGCGACCTCCCACTGGATAATAAACCAGAATGAATAGCAATTTCAAGAACTTACATTGATCTTGAACGATGAAACAATATTCATATCCATTGTATCATCTAGCATTAAAATTTTAGATGTTCAAATAAGTAACTTCGGGTAGGCAACAACTTACTATAGCAAAGGGAAAATGCAAAAACAAGCTGCAACGTCTTGTCTATGCAAAAAAAATGTATCTGATTTTTCCATATCATTGGCCACCATCTGTACCCTAGTTTCTTTCTACGACAATTGTGGCTTCAGCCCTAAATATAGAACCCCTTACAAGGATTGACTTGTATTTTGAAACTTCACCTCCAGGAACATCCACAAGCAAATGAACCACTTGGAGCCATCGTTGTTCATCAGTTTGTTCGAGCCATCACAACGGGGCTGGTTTGGAACAGGTGCATGGGGAGGGTTTTTTTGTTCTCCCTTTTTGGATCTCTCTTCGAACCCTTAATGGAACCTTCCACGCAAGCTCTCAGCCACTTCAGAGACAGGGAAGGCTGCAAAAACAGAAACCCTACATATTTAGTGGGGTTTAAGTATCGAGGTACCAAAACAACTTCGTCTGTTCATTCCACTATTCAAAGGGTAGCTCATTGGCCTAAGAAATCTCTCTGAAAAGAAAAAATGGACATCCACCATACGAATGTGCTAACCCCCAAATTTTTCCCTTTCGGGACATAGGGACACAATGGGAAAATGACATGTTCTGCATTGTGGCCACTTTAGCAAGCTTGGAATGGGGTTTTGACTTTACGCATGAGTCCAAAGGATCCAATTTACTCTAGGGACAAGCTATTATGACCAACAGAACCAAACTCGATTTGCTACAGGCAACTAGTCGACCTTTCGCTACACAACCACCTTGCATGTGTGTTTGACAACTTTTGCCATGCCAGTGTCGATTTCCTTTTATCCTAGAGGTAGCATAGAACTTGAACATGTAGACGTTGGAAGTGGGGCCTACTACATAGTTGCTTTCCGAAGAGGGAGTATGAGAAGGCAACCATAACGACTCTAGAACTCAAATCTAACTTTGTCAATAGGTCCGAAATGTTGAGATCACCCATGGACACACGTTTGCAAGGTTCTCAACTCTGAGCTTAACGTATATTGTTGCCTTTTTACTTGCCACATTGGGTGTTCAAAGATAAAATATGCAATTAACTGTCCTACTCTTCCCCAAAATTTGTAGTCATTAAACATGGCATGTATTTATTTTAATGACCACTTCTTTCCACATTTTAATATGTAGAATGAATTGGTGACCTCTCATAACAGGTGGTTGCCAATGGCATCATACGTGGTTCATTCCCAGCGTTGTGACTTGTGTCTTGCTTTAAAAGTTGTGTCTTGCCCTGATCACCTCGTTTAATTCTTATTTGCAGAGCCGTCTTATTATGCAAGCTGACCGCTATGCGTTTGTTGTGCTTGTTTCGTGAAACAGGCTTTCTAGAATCCTCCAATCCCAGAGTCAAGGTGGGTATGCAAAGTTAGCTGGGTTTGTGGCTTCTGGCGAGGCCAATTTGGCTTGGAGGTTCGAATGCTTCAAGCCATGTTCTATCCTCCAAGCTCCAGCAGCCAGAGCTTTGGGGCTATTTATGATGATCCATCATACTCTATTTTTGCGGCTGTCTATGATGAGTTCGGCATGCTTTATTTTTTCCTATTCATTTCCCTTGCCTGGACAATGGTTGGATTTGCCGTTTTGCACCAACTTTGCGTGGAGTGAGGGTAGGAAAAAAAATTGAGTCAGACCATGTGTTCAATCGAGACTATTGCAATTTGCCGTCATTTTTCGTCTCAAAATCCTGGGGGACACAGATCTGGAATGACAAGCGAAAGATTCCCAAAATCAGTGGCTCCCATGGCCTCCCACCACAAAACCCAAGAATATACATAATATGCATATATGGCATAAACTCACCTAGTGGCTCCCATGGCCTCCCACCACAAAACCCAAGAATATACATAATATGCATATATGGCATAAACTCACCTAAAGGTGAAAAAAATTCCAATGAAAATGACATGAAATTGTCCATATTTAATATTTATGAACAAATTAAATGAATCATACATAGGCTTTTTTTTGGTACTGTGTAGTTTTTGGGACTCTAGAGGTATGGCGCCAAAATGGCCGCCTAACACAGGTATGGCAGAGTCTACTGGATGTCTCCAATGCTCTAGCCAAATATCTTTTGGAGCCCTAAGTGCATGGGGCCGCAAAACCATTGGCATTTGCTTATGGTAAGTATTTGATATTTCCATATTTGCAAAAGAATAGACCTACGACTTGCCATGCCGGAATAGGCATTTTTATCTGCTCATGAGATTTCGAGCTTGTTTTTTAGTTGCTGTGATGATTAAAGAGTTGAGATATGCCTCTCTAATGCTAGATGCGGATGGTACTGATGCATGTCATTTTGTTTTAGGTTGGAACTGGCCGATTTGCTCTAAGGAGTAGTTAAAGCTGATTCATTTGCTCTAAGTTGGAGTTTACTAGGATATGAGCAAAGACGAATTTGCTCCAGCAAAACAAATCTGAAAGAAGACCTTGAAATGGTCGATTTGACGTCATAGGGTCGGATATGAGCAAAAACGAATTTGCCCTTATATTTTGATGTTGTGGTGCTGTGGATTGAATGGAAGTGGCTTGAATGTTCTATGCTATCAGAATAGGAACATCTTTGCTACATGACAATATCGGACTGAGGTGTTTCCATACAGCAAGAATATCTAAATTTATTGTTTTCAATAAGTCCTTCATCCTGCTATAGATGCCAAAATGTTGAAGGGATTATTTTTAAGATGATCAGGCTATGCTCAAAAGGCCGCTCATTATGCTGACAATCTTCCTATTACGTAGAAATATGGAGCGACATCAATCAGGTTAGATACTATATTGTTGAAATACTTTAATGTAAGTAATCAGCAAAATCAATACCATATAGTACATTGTCTTAAATCTTATAGTATTCTGCAAATTTTGTTATACAGTATACCAAAACTTGTACAGGCATACCCCACAAACGAGGATCTTTATGTATGGTCCAGATCAAGGAATAAAGGGCAAATATGCCCATCCGACAGCTCTCGGTGCCCTACGTCACCCCCCGTGTGAATATGCACCCAAACCAAAGGGGGTTTAAGGGGGAATTTTATTTTTAAGTGTCGAATGCAATGGTTTGTAATAATTAATCTTAATGATAGTTATGTGTCACCCTGGACTACCACAGTCGTCGGACTTCCACAGTCATCGGATCTGTCAATCCTATGGCCCAGACTGTATGTTGGAGCTTCTTGACACCTCTCGTTTCGATTATGCTCAATTATGATTGGGGACGCCTATGATTTTAAGATGTCGAATACGAGTTTGCCTAAGGTTTTGATGGTATATCGAGCCTCTATACGGTGAAATACGGGGATTCGAACCTCTACCAAAATAACTCAATGTCCTAATACGACTACTTTAACCAATCTAACCAGTGAGCTAATGTGACTATTTTTTATCTTAAATCTATGTTTTTTTTATAATAACCCATTGAATTGTTTTAGGGATATGGTCTATACGGTGAAATACGGGGATTCGAACCTCTACCAAAATAACTCAATGTCCTAATACGACTACTTTAACCAATCTAAATCAATGGAAGAAATGCAACGGCCAAGTCGTCTCCAAATTAGTAAAACACTTGGACTCAATGGGGAGATGTATTCTAGCCTTAGCGGTGCGACAACTAAAGGTGGGAGAGGCTTTGCATAAATTTCTTACGCCATGATCTATTGTTTGCATTCAGCATCTAGGAATGAGCTAGTAGCCTAGCTCTTAATTAAATTATTCAGGGTTGTCAACCCCATATAACTACATAAATTATATAATCTTAAATATGTTATCATGCAGGGCATCGATAGAACTCCATGATGGCATGTATCATAAGCTTTAATGCCTTGTTGATAAATTATATGTTCATAATAGCTGCGATAGATAGTTTTGTCTTGTGTAGATATCTCAAGATCGAGAGATAAAGTAAGATAATAATTACATAAAATCTTAGTTAAACCTTCAAGAAGGATGTAATTCCTTCCAAAGGCATTTAAGTAACTTTCATAGGATCCCGACAAATATAATAAGAATTTGTATATCTTTCCATAAGTATAGCAAATATAAAGTATATACATGTAAGGTTGATACATCACCAACCAAGTAGCGGCGCAGAGTCATACCAACACTTGATCCGATGATATAAATCCTAGCCATATGATAAACAATTAAAATACATTTCAAACTAAGTATGGCATCGATAATCGTATGATGACATATCTTAAAAGGTCGTAAAGTTATCATATAATAGTTAGTTAAATGTAATACTATTGGAAGCAATATATCCAATACTACTATAATGTTAATATAAAAAAATATTACCGTAAGGTAATTAATATAATTGCATGCATTAGGAAGTCCAAGCAGAATCATGCAGGGGTCCAAGATGTAATGTTTATTTAAGACGTTAACGGATGCTAGCCGACATGCAACAGCAGTTGGTGGAGGAAGTACAAAGATATCCTCTAGCAGCAAGAGGCGGCGTAAGAGCATAGCGACAAGCTCGCATCGACAATTGCATAGATGAAGCTCGTGATCGGGCGGTTAGGGTCAAGTTTCAGACGGCTGACATAAAGATCACCGAATCTCGCAGATCGACAATTGCAAGAAGCTTGCTCCAAGGTTAAATTTGGACAATTCAGATAACCAAAAGAGTAGGTAACCAATCCTATAAGTTGGACCCGCCAAAGACACTTAAAGAAACATAGTGTTTTCCTGTAAGTCTCCTAAAGAAACACATTCCTAATCCGTGAGGAAGTAATTGGAGAGACCAAAGTTACTCGAAACAATGGGCGATCACCTTGAGATTGTTCCAGAGGTTCTTCTTTTCAGATCCTATAAGAAGACAAGAAGATCTCAATCCTCCAATACCCAATGAAAGAGACACTTACAAGTGGAAGACGCTACGTGGGCACTACAAATAGATCTTGAGAAGCAGTACCCGCAACTCATGGAGCAATGCAATGGTCGGCTCGTCACCGAAGTAATCGACATCGACACCCAAGAAATCGGGCTTAGGCATGTCGATTTGGGTTTAGGATTAAATTTCATGTGTAGTTAAGATTAATTCACGATGCACCTATGCTAGGTATGGGTTGCATGCGAGTTACCGATGATGAGACCACTACGGTGATCTCTAGGACGTGGTGTAATGTCATTGTAGGCATGACCGCGGTTTTGCTTGGGTAAAAGCATGTTAGGGTGTACCACTTTTGGAACCTGCAAAAGTACATACACTAGGTACTTCAGATTTGGGTACTTTCTCATTTTTCTTTTCATTAAAACTAATACAAAAATCCAAAATAAAAGTCAAGGACATGGTAATATTCAAAGTTAAGATAAAGATAATGCTACGGAGACCAATATATATATAAAAAGTTCTAAGACATACCTTATATTGAGATATTATAAAGTACCCAAGACCAAATTCGCTACCTTTTTAGGTACCTTTTAGTCACTAAATAATACTTTTAAGGGACACCCTAACATGCTTTTACCCGCTTGCACGAGTTGGGAGGTAGATTAGAAGGTCTACTGTCCCCACTTTAAGTAACCCTAGAGAGATAAGAGGTCATTCGGGAATGCATGATAGGAAAAGCACCTCTAGTCAATGCCTGGGAGGGGCCCTTTCCCCATATATGGGGAAGGACCCTATTCCCACGCTGGGCCAACCATGTAGGCATGAGTGGCATATAGGCATGATAGGCGTTGCCTCCACTGGCCATGATGGAAGAAACATAATCTTCCTATGTGGGAGATATGCCTTGCATCCATATAATTGTATCTAATGGGTGGTTCCCCAACAACCAATATCTATAATAATTAAATGTATGCTAGCGTAGTGTGGACCCCAGCCAATAGGGGAGTTCACGGGAGGAAGGTCACATCGCAAAGACTTGCAACACATAATTTTGTCACGATGTGTTGTAAGGAACGATGTGGAACCTTAAGTAGGAAATTTTGGAACTATGTTAATAATAATAATGGTGTAAGCTATAAAATTTTGTGAATAATAATAGATGATAAAGTAAGAGGGTGAAAGACTCCCTTACCATAGTATGATATTAAACAAGGATTGGGGTAATTTTGCTATACATCCTATGTGTATTAAATGTGATTGCAGGATATGCAGAGTTTCCAAGGTGGGGACGCGCGGATGCTGAGGACAAAGATCAAGTCAAGGTGGGGAGAATGAGCGTTCCAACATAATATACGCCCTAACACGATATTATATTGTTATCGCCACCCGCATACGTCACGGATGACATGTACTACTTGAGACGATAGGGTTGCATCTAGGGGCAATATTGAATGTTGTGCATGTTAAATAAACATACACAATTAATAACCCCATGGACCCCATTGCCAAATGGCTAAATCCCATTTGGCCAATATCTAACCTAACCCTAAGGGTTTCTATAAAAGGGCTTTCCCCTAAAACCCTAAACCTTTCTTCTCTTTGCATTTTTGGGTTTTTCCTAGAGCTCCTCTCCTCTCTCGAGTTCGTGGTTCTCTTTGAGCCATTTCGCCAAGTATGGACTTCAATCCGCATTGCCGAGTTCCGAAAAGCCGGATTTTGCACAACAGATTATCGATTAACGTACCATCTTCAAAGAAGATCAGGAGCATGGACGCTTCCGAGGGTCAGGAGCGGGTCAAGGAGCGTGTATCTAGTTGTTCTGTTGTGCAAAACCGCCTTTGGGCAAGGCAATAGGCTGGTTTAGTATGTTAGATCAACTCTAGAGGCCTTATAGATCCCGGAGATCATAAGCCCTAACTAAGGAACCTAACTCGTTGTTTAGGTAGATAGATTAGATGATATTCTCTATTTCAGTTTCATGGATGTTGTATGTATTTCACTCTGTGATCTCCATGTATTGGGGGGGTAGAGACCTAAAGCCGCAGTAGCGATGATCCTAGGTAGCACCACTAGTTCCCCATTATATGCCCGTGCACAGGAGCCCGCCTCGGGTTGTGGGTGAAGGGGCTAGGGCCCGGTTGATAAGGAGGAACTTGTCTCATCACGGACCGACCCTCCGGGTAGTAAGGCCTATCGGGGTCTCGCGGGGCTAGGCTTAATGGCTTGTCACCGCGTGTGGGCAAGGCATGAGCTCGACACTCTGGGGTGGTGGATATGACCTTCCAAAGGAGTTCAAGTCGAATCATGGGGGCGGGGGCCCTCTAGTCACTGGATGAGCATGGATGCCTCTCGAGGAGAGGCAACTCTTCCTACCTCATCTGGCCGGGAGATGCAACCCAAGAGTAGTAGCCCCTCCGCTATTCACCCTAAGCAGTTACTTATTGAAGTCCCAACACTTTTCAGCCTACTCGCAAAGTGTGCACCTGGAGGGGCGGATGGAGTGGACTACCCTAAGCCATGTTCTATGCCAGCCAAATCCATTGCCATGAATTGCCTCAAGAATGAACTCGGAGACCCTAGCCGCCGGGCCATCCCCTCGAGTCCGAGCCCCGGTAGGATCTCCCCTCTTGTTATTTATGTTATGTGATGATGTTATTTCTATGGTATTGCTATCTCTCGGATGTTGTATTGTATTCACCTCTCGAGGTACTTGTATTTGTTTATCGTTAGTTGTGCTCACGCTTGTTTATTCACGCCTCCGCAGATAGGTCGACCGATGGAAGACGGGTGAATGACACATCCATTCTTCCCTTGTTGGCTCATCCCGGATGGGAGTGGAGTCGGTGGATGGCCCCGCCGCTGTAGCCGCCAGGGGAATGCTCCTCCTTCCTTCAATGATGTGGGCATCGTGATAAGGAGTAGGGGACGTCAAAGGGTATCGAGCATGATCTTGGTAGACCGTGATCGAAAGCACCCACCATTTTCCTTAGGACTAACAAAGACTTCCAGCCTTGGGAACAACCTCCCAAGCAAGAACCTGAAAATTGGGAAAAATTTTTCCCAATTGTAGTGCAAAGAATAGGTTAATGCTAAGAGTAGTGATAAGTTTTAGCAAAAAAACCTAAGGTGGCCAAACGAGAGTGTGCCCGCACCAATTTGGTTTGTAAACCGATTCGACCCGGCGACCGTGGTGAGTGGTGGACCCATGTTGACCTAGTTAGATGTATAATTTAGCTAAACTAATGGTGCAGTTCAGCTTATCTCCTTGATTCTAGCTAGTTTTGCATATTATAACACTAAGAAACCCCTTGTAAATTGAAAATTGACCCCAAAGAGGTGACTCACAGAGTGCGCCTGCACCAATTTGGTTTGCAAACCAATTCGACCCCGGCGCACCGTGGTGAGTGGTCAAAACTTTGAACCTTCAGAATTTGAGTTATACAGCTCCAAATCGCCCGGAAATTTGTTGGCAAGTAGGACCATTAAAGAGTCTAGAATCTATTTATGACCTCAAATTAGGCTAAAAATATTATAATCCTCCTCAAAATGACCAAAATAGGTCAAACCCTAAATTTGCCTCCCAAACTACGGTTTATTTAGAAATAGAAGCAATAGCTTTTAAGGTACAAGGCTAGAGCCACGTAAGGGCAAGGAGCACGACTTTTGAAGACATTGAAGACCCAGCGACCCAAGAGAGGAAGCACTATGGCAAACACCTCTACAAAACGGTTTAGCAAAGACAGGCACAACCGACCTATCAACAATCTTCATCGAATGGAAGACATACGCTAATCATCCGTGATGAAGAACCTTTCGACTATCAAGAACTCGGTGCAACATCCACGAAGCTCTCAAGAAAAAAGAAGATTGCTAGTTTATTGTAAATATAAATTTATGTTTTGATCATGTTAATGTGTTAAATCAGGTGTAAGTAGAATGTGTTACTAAGTTCTCAGCTTGGAATTAACAAAGTTGGAGCAAAACTCGTTGTTTTTTGGCCCCACCCCTCACAGAGTGCCCGTGCCACTTAGGATTATATTCCTAACCGCCTCTCACAAGACCGTGGTGAGTGAGTGGTCGAGCACCGATCTATGCCAAAACTTGTCCAAATGCAGTAAAGTAAGTACACCATTCGACTCACCACCATAATTAGTAGGATTTGAACCCTAGTTTGTAGAAATTGCCCAATCCTAACTCACATGGAGCCCCACCCCGCGCAGAAAGGCGCCCAAACCAACCCGGGTTTGCAAACCGATTCGACCCCGGCACACTGCGGTGAGTGGTCACCCCAAATCGGGCCAAAACTTATCCAAATGAAGTAGTAAGGGCTCAATCCAACCTATCTCGACGAGATATGCGTGATTTCACCTTTTAGTTTGCATGTTTGGCATCATCCTCGACTCCAAACAGGGGTCCCACTCCACAGTAGAGTGCCCGTGCCACTTAGGATCATATTCCTAACTGCCTTCACAAGACAAAGTGAGAGTGGTCACACCAAAATTGCCCCAATTTGTCCACACTTTCCCCAAATTAGATAGAATTTGTTGCAATAGGATCCTTAGAATGTACTCTTTAGTTTGATTAGCTTGTCTTGTGCTTAGCAATACCTTAGAATCCTAGATTTTCCTTTATCCACTTTTTTTTTTTTTTTCTAAAATTAGGTTTTTGCCTATAAGTAGACCACAACCCTCATTTGCATCCTACACCTTTGCTCCTCGCCCCAGCCGCATTTTTTCAGCTCCCCCAGGCGCTTCCTTCATCCTGCTTGATATCCCCAGCAGCCTCTAGCATCATGGCAAACCATCAATGCTATTCCCTATTTTACCAGACATCATGGTCGAAGTTCCATGCAAAGATAGGTCCTTCTCTAGTAGAACTTCCCCTTGCATAGGATACTTTAGGACAGCCTTAAGATAGACAAATACCTAGAAAATACATGGCCGCTTGCCCAATTATATGTCCCGTAGTCAGAAGTAATTTTTCTATTCCTTAGAGCCCAAACCCAGATAGGAGAGCCATCCGCCCAACCCCTAGAGCTTGAGCCCCTGGCCATGGCAGCAGTGAAGAAGAGCGATGCTTCTCGAAAGCACCAGGAGGCAAAGCAGAGGAAGATGAAGGACGGGTCGGGCGTAGGGACATCGCTGACGCCGACCCTGCACAAGAAAGGCAAAGAAGCGGAGCAGAACTTCAAAGCTTTGAAGAGGGGCCGAGAACCGACGGTAATAACTCCACCACTTGGGCTAGGCATCACAAGCTTAACCCCGGTAATCATCCAAGGAACCGCATTCGAGCCCGCACGACATCAAGAACCCCTTCTCCCCGTGAGTGCGTGGACAGGGGGCTACAGGATAAACGAAGCTCCTACATCTCCTACGCCAACAATCGGACCTCGATGACTTCATCGACTAGGAAACGCAGGAATTTCACATCGCGATAAGGGAGGCTCAGACGCATTAACGCCGCACATCGACGGACATAGAAGCCTACACCGCAGACGCAGATGATGGCACAACAGAGTTACCCACGGAGGAGTTCATAGCTTATCCACCTATTAATCGATGGAAATCGAGGGAAAACAACGAAAGTGCGCCCTACCCAAAGACCTCGACAAAGAAAGCATTTCCCGAACAGATAGAGGCAAGATCAACGTAACATCTCCCTAAGTTCATGTTCGGGCTACACTACTGTGGAGATGATAGCATTACCGGTGGACTTAATAACCCGGAAGACATAGGGCTGCAATCGTAACCCAGAGAGGAGGCTGGGAGGCAGAGCACGACAAATGACTAAGGAGCCGACCTAGCCAACAACCACGCACCACTCAAACGCAACTCAAAAGAGTGATGGCATGTGCAATGGAGATGACAACAATTCCGTGCATAGGGGAAGCATCTCACAACGAAGATTCAAAGACATGCAACAATGCCCGACCGCAACAACCAAGTGATCATTACTCAAGCGCATCAATGCTACGATCTCCAAACGACACTCCACATGACAGTAAAACACATTAAGGAGGAGCATTTTCAACTCAAGGGTTCACATCGAAAGCAACGCCCTTCGCGACTTGGGATAACGACCTCAAATCACACACTAAGGTCAACTACGTAACACCTCAAGGAACCCCTGAGTCAAGTAGAACAAGGAAGATGCAAAGAAAACCAAGAATCAAACGTGATTGGAGGAGGGAAAACCCTAAAGAAGTATACACAATTAAGCATATGCTCTCCTATAAATTAGAAAAGTGGATGAATTAAAATCCTAATATAATTATATATATATGTCTATCATAAATATGAGGGGAGCTAACACATAGTACAAAAAAAATTAGTTAGGTGTTTTCAGATCAAGAAACTTCATCGCCTCGACCGCCAAAGGATGAAGTAAAGAACCACATGTATAGCCAAGAGCAAGTGCTCAAATGGAAGAGCAAATATAGGAGAGAGACGACACCGCAGCTCAAGCCAAGCTTCAACTCCGCACACTCGAGAAGCTGCCTCAAGTAGAAGATCGCCGTCCAAAGACAATGTCAAGATGAGAGATAACGCCACCATGTCAAGATCTCTAGCCAGCACCATCTAGGTTTTGCACGATGACATCTTGGGGATGCAACTCTACCTCTTGTAGCAAAGAAGAACACTAACAACACGAAAGTGTCCTCAACAAACGTAAGGAGGAATGAACACACATCTTCTAAACTCGACAACGACCTCAAGCCAATAGACGCCGAGGAATTCCTTGGGACAACTCGACATCAACGAGCCAACTAAGGAGGCAACCTTCGACGACCATAATTCTACCTTGTATGGTGATGTTTGTAACATGCACACCAGATGGAGATACACTTAAGAAAAGGCCACAACAATGGGTTATGTCTATGCTCATTCAACAACTAGGTGATGGCTTCATTGCCAAGTACTCCTACCAACAATTAGAAGACAAGAAGCCCAACTTATCTCTCGACATTAGGGACCTCAACGCCCAAGATAGAAGCATTCGACACCTTAACGACAAGGACAACAACCAAAGCACCTTCGACAAAAAGAGAGTTCAAGACATTAGCCGTGCTATTCAAGGACACGAAAGGTGTCTAGGGCAGAAAGTACTTCAACTCAAGGGTCAATCTACTTAGATATAAGAGTACATCATCCCCTACAAAGAAACCAATCATGGAGAAGAGTCATGAGGCTTTACTCGCCAGAAGATGCACATGTATTGAGGGACAATGGCCATAAACCGAAGACGAAGGAGTGCTAGTACTTCCACGAAGCTCCTTAGATGCAACATGAGGTCCAAAACCGTGGAGCGCGGATCAAGTGCAACTAGAAGGCAAAGATAGCAACGAAGATCGTGGATAACGCCTAAGCCATCACATTGAGGAGATCAAACAGTAATGCGATGAGAAGCTCGATGGAGAAGCTTAATAGGAGAACCGAGCCAAAGAATCGACGAGTCAGCTAGAACCTCACAAAGCTACGATAACCGCATGCAACTTCGCGGAACTCAAGGATCGACAATTCAAAGGCAATTGATGAAGAGAACAACTCCTTAATTACGAAGCCTAGCCAAAGGGATTGTGCACAACTTCAAGAGGCTTCCAAAGATCTTCAGACATTGTGAAGGGGAAGCAATTATTGCCCAAGAACAACATTAAGAAGTAGACCGGAACGCCAAGCATCAACGCACCATCACATCCTTAGTTAGCATGTGAAGCAGAAAAAGTTGTGTCGCAGCTTCTACGCATTACATTGGAGAGCTCAAAATATCAAAGAGTCTACCAATCGAGCACGAGCCGACATATAAATAGGAGGATATAGATCTTCAACACAAATAGCACTAGGAGGAACATCGACAACAACGCCATAAAAAGTGCGGTGCACCTCGAGGGGAGACACCAAGGGAGCCTAATAGCTTTAATAGTATTTGTAATCATAATAGTGTAAGTTTATATGACTTGCATGCATATTTCCCTTTGTTATTTCCTCTCTCTCAAAGATAACAGATCAAAGAAAAGAGATGCCGGACAATTGGAAGGTGTGAGTTTAGCAACATCCTCAACACTTGTCCGTCAACACGCCACGTGACTCAAGGATGGAGTTGGCACAATAAGATCGGATATAGAGGCATCTTTTAGCCGCCAAGATGTTTCTCAACGAAACCACCGTGCTTTTGGGAAGCAACATAGAAGATTTCAAGTGGTCAACTACGCCATCAAAACCACCAACAATGGGAAGCCTCTACATCGAGGAAAGTTGACCTCTACATCGAGGGAGGAGCCCGAGTCTCGAAAGCAACTCAAGAACGTTACCCTCAAGAAGGCAATGAGTGGATGAGTCATGAAAGCAAGATTGAGGCTTATGGATGACGACATCCATAATGGGAGTGGAAGGCATTTCTAGATTTTCTCATGAAGGGATTGCCCCAAGTTGAGCTAAGCGCCAACGATTGGGAAGGAAATGCATAGAGTAACTAAAATTATACATGATTGTTAATGACATCCAACATATTGAAACCACTTCGCGGAGACCGATCACCTCGCTAAGAAGGAATCATTACTAGGATAATTGTTGACCATGTATAAAGCTAGTACCTCCAAGGAATAATCCAATCGAATGAAAAGAAGTAATCTAACAAGTCCGGCCAACTTGTTATGATGACATCAATTCAATTGATAGGAATATTCCAAGAGAGTAAATAACTAAGAAAAGGGGGATATTTAGAATATAAAATTAAATAGCAGATGAAAGGCACATCGAGAAATAAGAAACATATTAATCACATAGTCTCTTGAGGCAAAAAGAATTGTCATGATAATAAAAACCTTGCAATTTAGAATTGTTCTAAATAATTCAATAACTCATCGCTTAGGGATAGATATGTTAAACATGATAGCTGCATCCATCATAGATGATTAAATATGTTAGCTAAGGCTAGTAAATTAATGTGTTAGGTAAGAAGCAAATAGAATAGCTAAGATGTTATGACAACATCAATTAAGGGGATAGGATACATTGAGGTGTAGGACCACTTTCTTATGAAGAAAGTGGGGGCTCAATCTTAGGACTGAACCTACCTACATCTTAGGGGTTGAATCGCCATCCAATTAGTCCAACCCTTAGAATAGAGTTCCTTTCAAAGTAGCCAAAGCACATAGGTGAAGATGGATAGATGCTTAATGTCTATGTGTCCTTCAAAGATGCAAGATTAATGCGGTAAACCAACCGCACCAAAGCAGGGGCCAATCAATGGAAGAAATGCAACGGCCAAGTCAGTCTCCAAATTAGTCGACACCCCACTCAATGGGGAGATGTATTCTAGCCTTAGCGGGTGCGACAACTAAGGTGGGGAGAGGCTTTGCATAAATTTCTTACGCCATGATTCTATTGTTTGCATTCAAGATTTAGGAATGAGCTAGTAGCCTAGCTCTTAATTAAATTATTCGTGGTTGTCAACTCCATATAACTACATAAATTATATAATCTTAAATATGTTATCATGCGAGGGGCATCGATAGCACTCCATGATGGCATGTATCATAAGCTTTAATGCCTTGTTGATAAATTATATGTTCATAATAAATGCGCATAGATAGTTTTGTCTTGTGTAGATATCTCAAAGATCGAGATAAAGTAAGATAATAATTACATAAAATCTTAGTTAAACCTTCTAAAGGATGTAATTCCTTCCAAAGGCATTTAAGTAACTTTCATAGATCCCGACAAATATAATAAGAATTTGTATATCTTTCCATAAGTATAGCAAATATAAAGTATATACATGTAAAGGTTGATACATCACCAACCAAGTAGCGGCAGAGTCATCACGCTCAACACTTGGATCCGATGATATAAATCCTAGCCATATGATAAACAATTAAATACATTTCAAACTAAGTATGGCATCGATAATCGTATGATGACATATCTTAAAGGTCGTGAAAGTTATCATATAATAGTTAGTTAAATGTAATACTATTGAAGCAATATATCCAATACTACTATAATGTTAATATAAAAATATTACCGTAAGGTAATTAATATAATTGCATGCATTAGGGAAGTCCAAAGCAGAATCATGCAGGGTCCAAAGGCGTAATGTTTATTTAAGACGTTAACGGATGCTAGCCGACATGCAACAGATTGGTGGAGGAAGTACAAAGATATCCTCTAGCGAGAAGAGGTCGGCGAAGAGCATAGCGACAAGCTCAGATCGACAATTGCATAGATGAAGCTCGCACGGGCGGTTGGTTGAAGTTTCTGCAGATCGGGCGATTACAAAGATCGGTGAATCTCTGCATCGACAATTGCAAGAAGCTTGCTCCAAGGTGGGCTGGACAATTCGGGATAACCAAAAGAGTAGGTAACCAATCCTATAAGTTGGACCCTTTGCACACTTTTAAAGAAACATAGTGTTTTCCGGTGTAAGTCTCCTAAAGAAACACATTTCTAATCCGGAGGAAGCAATCGGAGAGACCAAAGTTACGGAAACAATGGGCTTATCACCTTGAGATTGTTCCGCAGGTTTCTTTTCAGATCCTATAAGAAGACAAGAAGATCTCAATCCTCCAATACCCAATGAAAGAGACACTTACAAGTGGAAGACGCCACGTGGGGCACTACAAATAGATCTTGAGAAGCAGCACCGCAACTCATGGAGCAATGCAATGGTCGGCTCGTCAACCAAGTAATCGACATCGACACCCAAGAAATCGGGCTTAGGCATGTCGATTTGGGTTTTAGATTAAATTTCATGTGTAGCTAAGATTAATCTACGATGCACCTATGCTAGGTATGGGTTGCATGCGTGGTTATCGATGATGAGACCACCACGGTGATCTCTAGGGACGTGGTGTAATGTCATTGTAGGCATGACCGCTGGTTTTGTTTGCACGAAGTTGGGAGGTAGATTAGAAGGTCTACTGTCCCCACGGAAGTACACGACTTCTAGAGATAAGAGGTCATTGAGGGGAATGCATGATAGGAAAAGCACCTCTAGTCAATGCCTACGGGGAGGGCCCTTCCGCCCCCATATACTGGAAGGACCCTATCTCCCACGTTGGCCAACTACAGTGTAGGCATGAGTGGCATATAGGCATGATAGGCGCTGTCTCCACGGCCATGATGGAAGAAACATAATCTTCCTATGTCGAGATATGCCTTGCATCCATATAATTGTATCTAATGGGTGGTTCCCCTAACAACCAATATCTATAATAATTAAATGTATGCTAAGCGTAGTGTGGACCTGCAGCCAATAGGGGAGTTCCACGAGGAAGGTCACATCTTGCAAAGACTTGCAACACATAATTTTTGTCACGATGTGTTGTAAGGAAACCATGTGGAACCTTAAGTAGGAAATTTTGGAACTATGTTAATAATAATAATGGTGTAAGCTATAAAATTTTGTGAATAATAATAGATGATAAAGTAAGAGGGTGAAAGACTCCCCTTACCATAGTATGATATTAAACAAGGATTGGGGGTAATTTTGCTATACATCCTATGTGTATTAAATGTGATCAAGTAGGATATGCAGTTTCCAAGGTGGAGACGCTGCGGATGCCGAGGACGCATCAAGTCAAGGGGGGGAGAATGTGACGCTCCAACATAATATACCAATACGATATTATATTGTTATCGCCATCCGCATACGTCACGGATGACATGTACTTATGGTGACGATATAGGTTGCATCTAGGGGGCAACATTGAATGTTGTGCATGTTAAATAAACATACACAATTAATAACCCCATGGACCCTTATTACAAATGGCCAAATCCCATTTGGCCAATATCTAACCTAACCCTAAGGGTTTCTATAAAGGGCTTTTCCCTAAAACCCTAAACCTTTCTTCTTTTTGCATTTTAGGGTTTTTCCTAGAGCTCCTCCTCCTCTCTCGAAGTTCGTGGTCTCTTGGAGCCATTTCGCCAAGTATGGACTTCAATCAAGATTGCCGAGTCCGGAAAGCCGGATTTGCACAATGCATTATCGACAACAGCCATCTTCGCCAAGATCAGAGCATGGACGCCTCGAGGGTCGTGAGCGGGTCAGGAGCGTGTATCTAGTTGTTCACAGCAAAACCGCCTTTGGGCAAGGCAATAGGCTGGTTTAGTATGTTAGATCAACTCTAGAGGCCTTATAGATCCCCGGTGATCATAAGCCCTAACTAAGGAACCTAACTCGCTGTTTAGGTAGATAGATTAGATGATATTCTATTTCAGCCGCGGATGTTGTATGTATTTCACCGGGGATCTCCATGTATTGGGAACGGGTAGAGACCCAAAGTTGCAGCGATGATCCTAGGTAGCACCACTAGTTCCCATTATATATGCCCGCAGGTAATGTGAGCCCGCCTCGGGTTGTGGGTGAAGGGCTAGGCCTGCTGATAAGGAGGAACTTGTCTCATCACCGGACCGGAATCTCCTCGGGTAGTAAGGCCCATATCGGGGTCTCGCAGCTAGGGCTTAATGGCTTGTCACCGCGGTGGGCAAGGCATGAGCTCGACACTCGTGGGGTGGTGGATATGACCTTCCAAAGGGAGTTCAAGTCAATCAATGGCGGGCCCCCAGTCACTGTGGATGAGCATGGATGCCTCCGGAGGAGAGGCAACTCTTCCTACCTCATCGGACCGGGGAGATGCAACCAAAAAGTAGTAGCCCCCTCCGCCATTCCACCCGGCAGCTACACGGCCGAAGTCCCAACACTTTTCAGCCTACTCGCAGTGTGTACGGGAGGGGCTGGATGGAGTGGACTACCCTAAGCCATAGTTCTATGCCGCCCAAATCCATTGCCATGAATTCGCCTCAGAATGAACTCGGAGACCCTAGCCGCGGGCCATCCCCCGAGTCCGAGCCCCCGGTAGGATCCCCTTGTTATTTATGTTATGTGATGATGTTATTTCTATGGTATTATATCTCTCGTGATGTTGTATTGTATTCACCCTCGAGGTAATTTGTATTTGTTTACCGTTAGTTGTGCTCACGCTTGTTTATTCACGCCTGCCAGATAGGTCTTCCTCGATGGAAGACGGGTGAATGACACATCCATTCTTCCTTTGTTGGCTCACCCCGGGATGGGAGTGGAGTCGTGGATGGCCCCCCCGCTGTAGCCGCCTGTGGGGAATGCTCCTCCTTCAATAACATGTGGGCATTGTATATGAGTAGGGACGCCACAATTTGGCTAAAGGGTTATCATCAGATAAGGGTGAAGGAGTCGGATGTTCATAAGACTGCATTCAGGACCACTGGTCATTTTGAATTTTTGGTGATGCCTTTTGGATTAACGAATGCTCCTGCTACTTTCCAGAATGATGAATGAGGTGTTTTTATTTGTTGGAAAAATGGGTATATTCGCATGTGTATTGCTCTACATGATATGGTGATTTTAATTACTTAGATATAGAGCTTGGGGTTTATGTTTTGTTCCATTTGTATCGTAGCCCTCCCTTGGGAACCTTAATTCGGTTTATACTTTACAATTCGGTTAATACTTTACATATATAGAAAACAGAACCTTTAAGTCTGGGTTATACTTCATATATATAGGAAAAGTGCCCAACGTTGTTGGGGCTTTTCCATTTTTTCATTTAAAATTTGTTTGACAATAGACCCACTCTATTTTATAAAAGATGTTAGAAACAATTGTTTATTTCTAAACCTTTAATCGGGGTTAATGTTTATTTCTTGTTGTTATATAAGGGATGTAACATTTAATCAAGATAACACAGAGTGCTCTAATGTTGTTATCTCAAGGCCAAAAATTGTGCTTTTTTACCCTTTATTATTTTCTACTTTCCATTATGCGAGTTCTTTAAAATGCCGAGAACACCAAACTATGACCTTTAAACATTTGCAATTTCTCAAAATCGAAGACAATAATGTGGCCGAAATTTGGAATGTTATTTTTGTAACCTAAGATTTTTAATGGTGTGTGGGTATTCGTATGTGAGTATATTATTTTGCTGACGGTGGCAGGGGGGATTCGAAACCCTAGAATGTAGGCCGAGCATCTTCTGCCCGGTTGGCAGGAATTGGTAGTGCCACCGTACGGTGCTCCAGGGATGGCGGAGCTGCTGAGGCCGGAGGTTCTTATGTGTTGTGCCTCTGGGATGTTGCTTTTTTTGGATTTTGGGAGAGGTGGAGTGTTCTCGAAGGGCACATAGGTAAGCCGACTGTGTTCTTGTCTGCCTTTGTTTTTGCCTGTAATTTTCTGCCATGTCTCTGAAGAGGGCAGCGAGAAAGGGGAAGAGTGTTGGTTGATCTGTTCCTGGTTCTCTGAGCCACATTATAAACCTGAGTTCTTCCAATTCCCAAGAGAATGGTCGTGGTTTTTCTGTTGAGCAGGACTGGAATGTTATAGATGTGAGTGTTACCTTAGGTCTGTCTGGGCAAGATGTGCCCATGTTGCAATAGGAGGTGTGTTGCTGGAGCTGTGGCCATGGAACGTGGTGCTACTGTAGATCATTTGTATTGTCAGGCTGTGTTTAGAGCCCGGTTTAAAAGTACTAGGGCCATGAATGATGCCATAAAAAAAGATTTCAATTGGATTTGTAAGCCTCCTGGTGTGATATTGGTATGCAAAGCCCTTAAGAATACTCGTCTTCATTGTTTTGAGGGTATGATTGGGTATTGTATGAAGGATGTGGGAAAGGTTCATTATGTCTGCCATCTTCATAATGTGAGTGAGGCTGCCATCGAGAAAGGTAAGGATTTGTATTTGAGACGGGGAGCTGGTGATACGAAAAATTTAGTTGTTCTTGATAACAAAAACTTGTTGAATCGAGCTGCCCATTTTGTGAACTACCACAGGAACCGTAGATTGACTGCTAGTTTGTTGTACATACACTGGCCAGGATGAACCTTTCTGGAAAATTTACCTTGTCTAATTCTTAAATTATCCCTTCTAACACTGCCCATATTAATGAGCACCGTGTCCGGGCTGCATAGAGAGTTCTGCTCAATCCTAGTCACTGCATGCCATCGGATATGAGGACGATTTTGTTTGGGCTGCCAGCAGGTTTTGTACATGTGGAAAGGAATGGGCTTGGGAGGAGGCGGTATTGGGATGATGCTATTCCTGCCGATGAACAAGATAATAACTTTGAGGATATTCATGATGCTTCTTATAGTGGAGACAGTGATGATGTTGTGATTCTTCAGCCTGGTGTGGATTTCATCCCTGTGCACAAGGGTGATCGTACCATGGCTATTGGATGATGAATTTGGTTGCTTCTTCATTGTACAATTGGGTTTGTTTTCATAGCTTTGTTTGTTTTTAGTTGCAGGGGATATGAAGACTGGTGGGGAACTAGTTGCTAGCGTGGAGCAACCTACTGTGTATTTGCCTGAGTCTTTTATTTCGTCTGCTGTAGAAGCATCCCATCCGGACCCTGTTGTGTTCTCGGCTGAGCCTGAGGCAGCATTTTCTGCTCAAGAGTTCGTGAATAGTGTTATCCAGGTTGGAACTGAGGCGCATAGGATTGTGGCATGCTTGCGCTTGCTTAGGCGGCAGCTTAGAGGGTTTTATGTCTCAATTGACAATACCATATCTGTTGTGGAGTGGGAGCATTTGAGGGTGCCCGTTTCTGAGTTGCACATCTTGTGCTCTCATATGAGCCTTGCGAGGGTCTTGCTTGTGCAAGAAATATGGCAACTAGATGCAGTTATTAGGCATGCACAAAGTGGCTCGGCTATGAACTGATCCCTTTACATGTTCTTATTCTATTGGCTTCTGTTTTTGTGTGTGGAGTTGTGAAACCTTGATCTGGACTTGTATTGCTAAAATAATAGGTATGCTTTGCTTCTAAATAACGTGTTCAATAAGTTTGAGAAGGCTGCAATTGGTTAAGAGGTATGTATGCTTTGCTAGTTATGAAATTGGTTGTGGTAAATAACGTGTTGAATAAGTTTGAGCAGGCTGGAATTGGTTAACATGTATATATGGTTTGCTGGCTCTAAAATTGGTTGTGAATGTGACGTATTGAACAATTTTGAGCAAGCTGCAGTTGTTAAACAGAATTGTGTGTTGTAAATATGATGTGTTCAATGAGTTTGAGCAGCCTGCAGTTGTTTAAGAGAATGATGTGGCCGAAATTTGGAATGTTATTTGAAATTGTGTATTGAAATGATATGCTGGTACTGACTTCTTTGCTTTGTTAGTGGGCTTCGGCCCCTAAGCATACTAGGCATCCCTCTTGTGGGATGCCTAGTATGCTTGGATGAGCGTCGGAACTTATACTGGGGTTCGACTCCACCTCGTTTAGAATATGTAGCACAATAGCAGGGCAAAGTGTCATTCTCAATATAATAGCTGCTAGTGAAAGGATCCTTTTCAAGGAGTTTACACACGTTGAATGAGTTTGAGATAGGCTAACAATGCCACTAAATGGATGACATGTCTTTTCTTGAGGGATGAAGTTTGGTGCGCAACGGGATAGTTGGCGAGCATTTCGGCCATTTATTCTTTCATGGAAAATGCGTGAGACTGAGAACCCCTATAAGGCAGATACTCTATTTGTGAACATCAAGGAGGGCACTGATGTCTATGGCTTGTAGAAAACATTTGCACTCTGGCTCGAAGCATGTCGATGGGCTGAATCAGAATGTGCAGCGTTTGCGCAGAAAACCAAGCTTGGGATTTGCCACCCTTATTTTCCTTGGTGTATTGGCGTTCCTACCTTTTATCTTGAATTTAAGCGGCCAGGTTGTAGAAGGAAACAGCCTTCGCCAGAATGGTCAGAAAGGTATGCAATCAGAATTACTTAATTCTCAAGTATGCTTTCATGTGTTTGTCTTCCAAAGGTTTTATCGTTAAGTTTTGTTTAGCTTTAAGAAAGATATAAATCCTTTACTTTCGAAGACTTGAGACAGGGGATGTACTTTTTTTTTTTTTTTTCATATGTCTGATATCTAGGATAAAACAGATATGGCTAGGCATCATCTATCTATGGACTTCCGCCTTTATTTTTACCAATGAATTATCAGTGAAGTTCATCAGCTTGTTCTTGATTTGTACAATTAGAAAGAGATTATAAATATAACATTTTGACAGAAGAGGAAAAGATTCAATTGGGTACAAACCACCCAACGTAGCATTTTTATATATAGACCAGACCACAATTTGGCCAAAGGACGTGACTCTCTACATGAGCATATGTGCATGGGTGGAGGATTGTTATATATTAACAACCTCTCTCAAGCCTTCACCTATGAGTGATCCACAATCATCATGTCAAGGCTCATAAGTTAGCCATCTTTGGCTTCTTCCTCTTCATGTAATCAACCATTAGATTGAAATCAACAAATTTTCTGTTGGAGTTCATCCTTGGAAGTGATGCATTAGGCACTTCATTATTGAAGACCAGCTTCTCTATATCTGCCCTGTATATGGCTGCTATAAGCAATAATTGAGGACTAGTATGTTGCAAAATCAGTTCAAGCATTGTGTCATAATCTGCGAAATCATGAAATTTATCTATTAGAACTTTTTGCTCCATTCTGTATGCCTTGGCTGTCTTTATCATTACGTTCTATTTAGCTTTAGCAAAGGCATACAAATCCTTTTTCTCTGTCTTCTGTCCAGGATAAAGCAGATACCATCTCAAACATAATCTTTATGGACTTCTTTTCATTTGCTGCAGCCAGTATTGATATGTATCTTGATGGTCTTCTCACCGACCATCCCCAGGGATATCGTTGTCAGAGCAGATTTGAAGCACAAAGATATCGTCAAGCATCCAAATATAAACCCTCGAGATACTTGATATCCCAACTAAGGGAATATGAATCTCGTCACCAAAGATGTGCAAAAGAGGCAAAAACTTTCAATGAATCATGGACATCCCAAGCAACCCTAGGAAATGTAACTTGTAAGTTCGTTGTTTGGATTGCATACAGTGGCCTTGGAAATAGGATGATCACTATGGTAGCTGGATTTTTATATGCGCTTCTGACAGATAGAATCTTTCTGGTGGATAAAGGCACTGATGTCAATGATCTATTCTGCGAGCCCTTCCCTGGAACATCTTGGTTTCTACCTCCAAATTTTCCGCATCAGTGGCTTGATAGCCTCAAGGAAGACTCTCCGTACAGGTTTGGTCATTTAATTGACAGGGGTGGAAAGTGTGTAGTGGATGTTAGTGACATCAAACCTCCTTCTCCTATTGCTTATATTCATATCACACATTCTTCTGATGAGAAGGATTCTAGATTCTTCTGTGCTGGAGAGCAGAAACTACTGAAAGATACACCTTGGCTGTTTATAAGATCAAATAACTACTATGTTCCAAGCCTCTATTTCTTACCATCATTTGAAGTGGAGCTGGAAAAACTCTTCCCTGACAGAGCAGTATTTCATCACCTAGGGCGGTATCTTTTCCATCCTGCTAATGCTGTCTGGGGTTTAATTACGAGATTCTATAATACATATCTGGCTGGTTCTGAAAGATTGGTTGGGCTTCAAATACGAACATTCGATTTTAAAGCAGAGGGGTTGAAGTACTTATCAGATCAGGTGATAAAATGTGCTGTGGAGAAAGGAGTGCTTCCTCCAGTAGATTATAATGAAAGCAGCGACTCGAATCACTATGGTATTACTTCTCAACAACCAACCACTGTTTTGGTAACCTCTTTACTGCAAGACTACTTTGAAACTTTAAAAGACATGTATGTGAAACACCCTACAGTTGATGGAAGCATTGTTAGACTATTTTTACCGAGTCATGAAGTTTGGCAACAAACTGACAGGACTGATCATGATAGAAAAGCACTCATGGAAATTTTCTTGCTTTCCTTTTGCGATACATTGATTACAAGTCCAATGTCTACATTTGGCTATTCTGCACAAGGGTTGGCTGGCTTGAAACCATTTGTATTGACCTGGGCTAGTGATGGCCGTGTCCCTGAACCTGCACGTTCTAAAGATTTCTCAGTAGACTTGTGTTTCCATAATGCTCCTCTTTACGACTGTGATTGCCGGGGTGGACGAGATCCTGGTGCAATACTTCAATATGTAAAGCACTGTCAAGATGTTAGGTGGGGGATTAAACTGGAAGAAAATATTAGTATTAAACTGGAAGAAAATATTGCTGCTTAGATGCTCAAGTAGAAGATGAACGACATGCTCTTCTCCATTGCTCAGCTTTTGACTACCTAAGGGCACAGCATGATATCAGCTGCGATTCTTTTCACGAGCTTTTGAATTTACCAGTTATAAAACTTGGTATGTATCTTCAAGATTATGACAGGTCAAGAAAAGAGCTACTGGACCTTTACGACATGGCAAAAGACCTTGATGTGTAAGGTCTAGTTTTTGTTAGTTTTTCCCTTTTTCTTCAGTTGACCAAAAAAACATGCATGTAACTTTTCTCGTCTATGGACCTGATGGTCTAACAGGCGTGATTCAATACAATTACATAAAAGGCCTAATGTAACCTACAAAAGTCAACTAGAAGATAAATAAACCATTATAGAAGTCAAGCAAAAAATATTACAAAAGTGCCTCAAGCAAGGTCCTTTATTAGAAATATATAAAGCAGTCTCATTTTTTCCGTCCGCCTAAAAAAAAATCTTATTTTCTCCCCGTCGTCAATCAACTCTGTTTAATTTTGTTCTGAAATCCGCCGCTATGAATGTCGCGCCAATTTCACAATTCACAAGGAATTCTTGAGAAAGGATTCATAAAGGCCTTTGTTTCTGGCTCGCCGGACTTCCTGGTTGTCACAAAGGAAGCTTAACAGCCAGATCCTCGGATATGGATTATGGAATCCTCTATGCAGCAAAACATGGCTGACCCTTCAATTGTGGAATGCGAATTTTGTTTTAGGCTTTTTAGGGTTATAGGCTATCTTCTCAAAGGAATGGTAAGAAGCAACGTTATGGCGGCATGCACTTCTAGATTCTTTTTCAGCAGGTGCCATAGCTTCTGGCCAGGGATTTGCCAACGTGTTGTTCTTGCTTGCAAGGACAGAGAAGATCGCCAAAATGGGAAAGATGATGTGTGATTTTCTGTCAGCTTTGCATTCTAGTAGACGGATTGTGGGCTGCAGTCTCCAGGATGTTCTGGGGTATAGATCGATTGGATTTTTCTTTCTAATCCGACTAGCTGGGTTCTATTTAAGCTTAAATATTGGAGCTGGAAAAGTTTGAAAATTTTTTGTCTGCTTTGCTCTAGCCTATGGAGGCTCTTCCCATGGTAAGTTTGTCTGCATCGTGTCCTTTAATTATAGAAGCAATGCTGCCTACCATTTATTCTCGTTTTGATCGTCTCACATACCAAGCTCTTCTTGAATGAGAATTGCCAAAGTCGCCGTGGAATGGGCCCCGGATTTTTAATAGCCGACCGGCGGAAATCGATGTTGTTCAAACTGAACTCTGGCATTTGCATCTCTGTAAGTTCTTAAGAGGTTCTCTTGAAGGAAGATATTATGTTCACAACTCCATGGATTCCTGTCACGTTTATTTGCAAATAGAGCATACCGCAACTGACTTAGTCGCAAACATCTTACTGCCTTTAGGACGCTCCATCCTTTATTTTATGAGTGACTGGTTGTTTCATGATACGTTCTATGATAGATCTATGATAGATAGAAAGCTTGTGAATTGGCATTTTAATGAGGTTATGCAGTTATGTGTTGATAACCGTGGAGATATCACTCCAACAATAGATAATCTATAAAAAGAAAAGCATTAAGCAAGTATGCTTGCTAATCATTAGTCTTCTGCCATTTAATTTATAGCCACTTATTTGCTAACAAATGTATTACTGCAGGCAAGACAGTTAATTTATAGCCATTTATTTGCTAAGTGCATGTATTATTGCAGGCAAATTGTGGAACAAAGGAGCAACAAAAGTTAAGGTTTATGGTTGTATGCAAAATTGTCATTTAAGAATTTGTATAACAATGCCGTTTTTTCATATTGTGGTTCTCATTTGTAAAAACATCCAAGATACCACATTTCGTGATATGATCATAGTAGCAAAAATACTTTGCGTGCTTAGAAATCAATATGTCTAACAATCCGTGACGACTTTCTTTAACTAATTAAGTTGATTTAATTAAAGGTGGGACAAATCTGAATTTTGGGACTCGGACTGAAAATGGGACAAATTTTTTAGATTGAAGGGAGAAAGTTGAGAAAAGCAATGGAAGGGGAGATAAGTTAGAAGAAGAAGGGGGAGGGAGGAAGTTTGAAAAAGGGGGGCGGAGGTGAGTTCTAGGAAAGGGGGGAGGAGAAGAGGGGCAAGGGAGGTGAGCCCTGGGGGTGAGAGAAGGGGCAAAGGGCAAGGTGAGCTCGGAAGGGGGGAGAAGAAGGGGGGGAGGAGTTGGGGAAGAGATGAAGGGGAAGGAGAGGGAAAACAAAAAATAACTAAAAGTGGGGAATATATCCCTTGAGATTAAAAATTTAATATTAAAATATAATTAATAATTAATTTAATTAAATATAAAACAATTTAATTGATTTAATAAAAAATATGTGTTCTCGACTCACCGAAATCGAAATTGAAGAGTCTTTCCCCAAGACCTATGCAACCAGGAATTCATTGAGGCTCCACTGCTTTTGCCCATGCGTTATATGCCCGTTGTTCGAAGCTCTATGCTTTCCAGGACTATATCCACGTGATACAAAAAGCCTATCCAAAACCTACACAAATTCAATACAAACATTCATGCCTGGCTGCTGAGGTAAAACGTCCCTCAAATGCAAAGGAAGACTTCAGCAACCTGCCTCCACAGACTCCCTCTCGGACTGGGGCAAAAAGCGAGGCAAAATCTTGACAAACCGGCCAACTCCACGGTGTGAAATGCGAGGTCTCGGTTGCAACTAGAAACTAAACTCCCAGAACGTGAGGCGATCAATATCTTACCTGAAGAGTCTTTCCTGAAGAAGGTGAGCTTTCCGCCACACGCAGACCTTTGTTTTTCTTTGAAGGTAGACCTTTGTTTTTATTTGAAGGAAAGACCTGTGCTACTTCGAAAAGGCGAGGCAAAACAACTCCGGAAGCAAGAACTCCAGTCACTGCCAACACCTGCAAATAGGATCGGACATCTGCAAACAGGATAGGATCTGGGATCTACAAACAGGGATTCAACTCTACGGGCCGGGATAGCCGACAGAGCCCTTTCTTTGGTGCCGGCGCCCTCTTACGTGAACTTTTGCAAGGGAAGCTCCATCGAACCCCAAAAGCGCCGGGATGCAAGATTCAAAGGGTAAAGCGCCTCCAACAAGATTTCCACGGCGGTTGAGATTGAAGCAAGATTTCCACGACAGATTGAGATTCAAAGCAAGATTTCCGCCATCGGGGTTGATTGAAGCAAGAAATGTTGAAGGTCATATTCGAAGCAAACATCGTGAGGCCAAGCTCAATGCCGGATCCGCCATATTTGCCGGGATGCCGCCATGGTTGACCATAGTCAAGAAAAGAAGGTATTGCGGTGATGCTTCTTACGCTTGATGTCTTTTGGCGATTGCTCTTCTCACGATTCTAGGGTATTAATCTATGGTTCTGCTAAACTTCCACACCAAGACTCCACATTAGCATGTTTTTCCCTGCCCGCATCCACACCAAGACTCCGATTCCACGTGGGATCACTTGAAGAATCAATTTGGTCTGAGCTATGGCTATGGCGTGATTATGGCTGACTTCAAGTGGTACAACGGTATCTCCTACTCAAGGTGTGTGTACCAAATTTTAAAATTTAAAATAGGTGGGAAAAAAAAAAGCGGGGTATAGAAATAACATTGGAAAAAAATAAAAATATCATATATGGGGGATATTTGAAAAATAAGGATGTCCAACATAATAATTGGTGTTGAAATCGGTAATGATAGGCTCTGAGATATTAATTTTAAATTTTAAAGTTTTAGACCTTGAAAGATTGAAAGAAGATTGTTTAAAATAAAATTAGAAACTTCCTTAGCAATACCTCATGGTTGTTGTATGCTTCTTTGTTGTAGACTCTATAGGATCATTCTTGGGGTATGTTCTATGGGCACAACCCTAGGACTGAGGAGATTTCCTAGGAATGCCTTGGTTTTTAAAGGATGTGGCCAACGTCTAGGGATGACATAAGAAAGGGGGTGTCAGTGGCCATAAAACACTTTCGGTTAGGATGAGATAAGTTGAAAACGATTAAATGATTAAAATCTTAATGTAATTTTTTTCTCTCTTAGAAGCTGTGCATTTTGCTCTTTATTTCGCTTTTCTCG
The DNA here is from genome assembly GCA_021234155.1 of Isoetes taiwanensis. Taxonomy (NCBI): domain Eukaryota; kingdom Viridiplantae; phylum Streptophyta; class Lycopodiopsida; order Isoetales; family Isoetaceae; genus Isoetes; species Isoetes taiwanensis. The sequence continues at coordinate 59,454 of JAJEKV010000754.1, forward strand.
ACCTTAGGTCTATTTTTCATGGAAAATACATTAGGAAATTTATGGGGAGGGTACTTTTTTCATAGAAAATACATAGGATGTTTGAAGGTTATTCATTTTGACCTTCTCGGACCACGAGCTTTGAAATTGCCCTTTTTTCACGGGCTGCCTTTTTTCAGGCTGGGTGAGTCGAAAGGCCCTCAAACTTGCATTTTTTCGCTTTTGGCTGCCTTTCTCAACTTTCGCGAGTCGAGAAAGGCCCCGACTTCTAATTGATTTTGTCAAGGTTTTTCGACTTTCGCTGAGCGACTCAAAAGCTGCCGGGTTTTAGGGTCGAAGTTTGTTTCGACTCGCGTCGCCGAAAGGCGACTCAACCAGCGGGTTTTAGGGGTTAGAAGGCCTTTCGACTTCAGCGAAGTCGAGAAAGTCCTTCGACCCAAAAACGTCATAAGCTGCTTTGAGTCGCCTTTCTCGACTTCATGAAGTCGAGAAAGGCCTTCACCCCTAAAAAACCTGCTTTTTGCTTTTGAGCTGCTTTTCTCGACCGCGAGTGAAAGCGCCCTTCACGATTCTAAACCCGTTTTTCGCTTTGAGCTTTTTCTCGACCATTTCGGTGAAAGGCTCTCAAATTGTATTTTCCAAAAATGGTCCTAAGAAGCGCGGTTTTATTTTAATTTTTTTGTAAGCATCACTTCACTAACTTGATTTTTGTCTTTTTCGCGGTCCTTATCTCGACGGATAGTGCATGCTTGGGAGCAATGAAAGACGGGTTCATTGAAGAAAATCTTGAGAAGAGGGTGGTGACATCAGTTGGACATACAAACCACGTGGCCTATGAAGGAACTCCTCATACAAAATTTCTATCGTCATGTAAGTTGCTCACGTAACTTGGAGTTGAGCTCCCGATTTGCACTAGGTGGTTCATGTGTGAAGAGGGTATAATCATTGTGATAATCGACCACTATGGTCGCTTCACCCTTGTAATATATATTGTAATGAGCCCATTTATAAATATAAGGTATCTCAAAACTAGTATTTTTGGTGATTAAGTAAACAATGTGCTTAATTTTTGTTGGAATTTGTGATCTCTTGTCTACCCACCTAAGAAAAATAGAGCCAAAATGTCTTGGTAAAGGGAATTCACCCTTGCGAAAAACTCTTATTTTGAATGACAAATAAGCCCCAAAAGCGGGGACTGACTCGCTATCCAAGAAAATTGGGAGAAAGCTTGGATGCACGATAATGAACAAAAAATTAATTGGGGCAGTTTTTGGGTCGGGGTGCTCCTTTTTGTGTAAAATAACAGAGTTCCGAAAAAAAGTGGGAATGGAATGAGTCCCACTTTAATTAAATACGACTTAATTCCAATTGCGATTTCATGTGAGTTAATGCCTCCAATCACAGAGGAGGGGAGTAAGGCAAGAGGCTTTCGGAAAAGTGGGCAAGGGATCTAACTAGGGAGTGAGGTTATATCAGGATAATTCTTCGAAACTGTAGACGAGCTTAACGTGGTTATCAAAAGGATTAGTGAAAAGAACTTTATGGGTAAAAGCATGTTAGGGTGTCCCTTAAAAAGTATTATTTAGTGACTAAAAAGGTACCTAAAAAGGTAGCCAGGACTGGGTACTGGGTACCTGTATAATATCTCAATATAAGGTATGTTTTAGAACTTTTTATATATATATTGGTCTCCGATAGCATTATCTTTATCTTAACTTTGAATATTACCATGTCCTTGACTTTTATTTTGGATTTTTGTATTAGTTTTAATGAAAAGAAAAATGAGAAAGTACCCAGTTCTGAAGTACCTAGTGTATGTACTTTTGCAGGTTCCAAAAGTGGTACACCCTAACATGCTTTTACCCTTATAGACAAGGAAATGGAAGCCATTCCACAGGATATGAAAAATAAAATCTGCATGGCCAAATTTGGGCTATTCTTAGATCTCCAACCACAGGCCAGTTTAAAAGAAGTTGCATGGGTAAAATTTGGAATGGCTTACACTTCTACAAATAACTTGCAGAGTAACATATATAATTGCTACATGCCTCAGTGTCTTCTTGGACAAACTCATGAACTATCCTATGAGTATAAATTGGATATTTGGTTAAGCTTTTATGTCAGTGGTGCATTGCATCATTTGCTAGATAGTTGAGAAATGATTCCTTACACAATTGAATCTGTGTGCATATCACAAAATAAATGTATTTTTTGAGTTTTATATGACTAATTTAGCCAATATTTGAAGACCAGTACTTACAAATGGATGGGTTTTTTGTTGTGAGAAGGGGCAATCTAATTGCATAGTAGCTCAAAGATTGAAATGGCATTTCCTTTAGTTAATAAGGGTTTATTTAAATGTTACTCTTAGAGTATACGCAATGTGAATCTCAGTTTTTGAACTCATTCTGAGATGCTCGAAATAACACTATTTTCTTCAATATAAAGGCAAAGCATCGTGATTTGAGATCAGGTTGAAGATGATTTTCACGCCAGTTTCAAGTTGACACAAATTCCCATATAATAGATTTAGGAAAAGAGAAATGTTCGCGGCGGCCTTGGCCGTCGCGATAAATTTCTTGTATTAATCATTATTACTAGAAATGGCCTATTATTAAACACTAGAAATGGCCTGAGTATAGCTAGGAATTGTAAATGATACATTGAAGCAAATTGTTAAATGAATTTACGTTTTTAAAACCAAACAATTAAGAGCATTCAACCATATTTTTGCTTCCCTTCTTTTTTTCCTTTTCTTTTTGCCTTTCCTTGCTTTTTCCTCTTTTTTTTTTTAGCACGCCAGCCTAACCAAGCCTACAACCTTTCTTGCAATTCTAGCCTATCCACGTAGCACCTCCACCTCATCAAAAATTGAAGTGGCATTAATTTTTGCCGTAAGATCTATTTTTTTCCAAGATCTACGGCTAAGAAAATTAGAAAATAGGCAGAAATACGACACGGAGATAGAGAAGGTCACGACCTACTTGTCTAGAAAAAACTCATAGGCTATGGCTATGGCCGACGGCCTCATCCTCCTTATCTATTTGACTATAGCTCTTGTCAGCGTTCCCTGCTCTGCCATAGCTACTGCTCTGCATTTCCTGCTCTTTCCAGAGCTTCTTTTTGGCAAACAAAATCCTCAATTTTCAATTCCTAACCCCCTTTTTTTTCGCTCTCTTCCTGTTTTATTTCTGTTGGTATAGATACGGTGCTCTGTTAGGGGCAAACGATCTAGATCGGAACGCGCTTGGCCTTGGGAATCTTGTTGTGGCTTAAATCAGGAAATAAATGTTTCTGTTTGTTGCATTGACTGTATTTGGCGAAGTTATTGTGTACAGAGTGAAGGTCGGAGATACTCTGCATAGTATTTGCACTGGCAAATGGGATTCGTGATGGAAGCCTGATTAACATCGGAACTCAAATTACTTCATTTGCCCTACGGTTGTGATTATTCCATTAGCACCACCTCCAGCTCCACTGTTCTTCTCACCTACAGATACGGCTCTTCACATTATGGAACAATTCTGCAACAATTTCTCGCCCTAACAACATGAATAATGCTACAGATGTCATTTCAGGGACACAATTGTCATTCCTCTCTCAGGTTTGTATCTTAGAGTTCATATTTTTAGGGTTTATAGTCTAATATAAAAGTTGTACAATCTGTTTGGCCAGTTTTCGGCCCAGTGCAGTAGATGAAGGCATGATGGTTGCGAGTAGAACGTACATCATTACAGGATCACTTTGTGCAGTGCAGTTGTAGCAGCCCAAGCAACCAATAAGCATGCATCCTTACAACACAATAGTCTAGTCTAGTCACAGGCTCTAAATTTCTTCTGTTTTCAATCAGAAAATATATTGTACGTTGGCAATATCTTGAAGCTTCCTATTTACAGGCTCCCATCAGATTTTCAGTTTTCATGGTGCATGGTGACTCCAAAACAGTCAATCTTCTTGGACGCGCTGGGCATTTGGACAAAGCAGAGGAATTACTTCAGATTTGGAAATTATTGGATGCGCATGCTTACTTGCATCATGCAGAACTTATGGGAATGTGGAATTAGGGATGCGGTACTTTGATCAAATAATGCTATGCTTGAGTTGGAATCGACATGATGATGTATCGCGATTTGCATACATAAGGTATATGAGTATAGACTTGCTTTTGAATCCAGATCTTATGTGTAAATTAACATAACAATTTGGCATCTATTAACATTCATCTTATGTATGTACAGAATGCCGTTCATTTGCATTTGTGGTAACTTATGATTCTGTTGTACTGCACTGCTCCAACTATGAATGCACTATGATTCTTCTATAATATACTGTGGCTGCTTTAGTCCGATCAGTTTCAAAAGCACAATGTAAGCCAATTTTGTCTTTAGTAGCAAATTCAAGTGTAGCACAAATAGTTTTTAGCAGTGTTGTCCCATACGCGTACCGTACCGTACATACTGTACGTATTTTTTAAAAAATACGTTTTTTTCAGCCATACATACCTTACGTACGTTTAGAGTATTTTTTAAAAATAAAAAAATAGTGTTTAAATAGAGTAAAATAATGAAGTAAAACATAAAACTGATGTAGGGGAAGTTGGTTAGCATGTTAGTTCGCTATCTAGGAGGCCTAGGTTCAATTCCTAGTAAGTGCAAGTTTACTGTTCTGTGAAAAACAAGTAGTATTTAAAAAAAAAAAACGTCAGGAGTATTTATAAAAAATACGTACGTACAAGTACGGTACGGAATGGATCATTTTTAAAAAATACGCGTATTTTTGCAACACTGGTTTTTAGTCATCATTTACTTGTGAATTAGGTGCGTCTCTTCCACAGGTCCAAAGAATATTTGAAGATCTTTGTCGTGTGTCATACCATGATCCTGATAGTAATAGCCCCCATTGAACTTCTTGAATGGCACATCTTAATGGAAAGTCAAACCATTATTAATAACTTTCAGCTTGAGCGATTCAACTTGATCAAGCTTGTCATAGCAGGTGCTGAATTGTGAGTTCAATATTTGTGAGCAATATAATATCTAAATAATTGATAGTGCAAAGGTCAATTATGAGCACCATCTTACTTGTAGCAACTGTATTCTTGTCCTGGTAGTGAGAAACCAAGATTCAACAAGATTCAGTACTTGGGAGGCATTTCGCTATTGAGACATCTGAATGTGTTTATAGATAACAGACCTATTGATGTACCAAAGAGGAATAGAATATAGGATCTTGCCACAGTTTCTAGCAGTGATGCAGGTTAATGATCACCTAATTTCTGACCTGTAAATGGATCATGAGACATCATAAAGAAACATAACCCTTTCTAATCAAGAAATCAATCTCATTTATTCTATCTCAGATCGCCGTTGAACCTCTAGATACAGCTATTTATAGACAGTTAAGCAGATTGCATTCGATACATGGGTGGATCGACTGAGAGCAGCCAAAAATTATACAATTTAGCCCTGTTATCTATGTTGCTATTTGATGATTTGCTGAACAAAGCCTGCCTGCAATTATTATGAAGAGGTGGGTTGACAATCATCAAACTTAAGGTGTGTTTAGCATGCCTATTGATGCGAAGAAATAGTTCATTATCAACTCCCATAGGTCTGGATCTCTTAAATCCTTGTTGAAACCGACAGGGTACAGAATGAAGTTATTACAATCATAGATCTGGATCTCTTAAATCCCTCCAGGAACCGATGGGGTACAGAATGAAGTTATTACAATCATATTCAACATAAATACCTTTATACACTACAAAGAAACTTATCGGCGGCCTATCGGCGAACGTTTCTCTTCCTCGACCCCATGTCCTCCAATCATTAGCGCTTGGGATGGTCACATCTCCTTCTCAATCTTGCAATTTTTTTTTTATGGTGAACGCGAGGGGGGCGTTATCTACCCCATCTCAGGAGGAACTTCCCCAACCTTGAGCCTTTCTATTTAAAAATTCAATTCATGACTAAGGCCCATGCTTGTAGGACGTATTTCTTCTAAATTATTATGTATAGTGTTCTAGTGTCAGAAGATAAAATTCCTAATAGTGAGGATCCCATTGTATGTTCTTAGCATTTCTCGAATGCTATAGATCAAGGGGGAGAAGGCCTAACTTATATAATCTAGGCATCCTCATTGCATTATAATCTAGTAAGTCTAGAGTTTGGAGTTTGAATTCTCAAATTTGAAGGGCATTTAAATTCCCTCTATCAAGGGGGAGATTTACTAGATGAGAGTTTATCCTTCTAGATCTATTGATCAAGGGGGAGTGTTAGAGTATAATATTAGTGATCATATATAGATCAAGTGACATGCTGAGCTGGCATGCTTACATGGCACTAGAGTCAGTGTCTCTTGACTATTCCTTTGTATATGTAGCCACCTTGTTGGCCTCATTCATATAATACTCAATCATTCTATTCTCCATTGTTCTATATTTAAGAAACTTTACTCCTTGTCTGTCCTAAACCTACAATATCAGCGCCTCCCACCACAATAAACTTACTCTCTCACTAGCCAATGCTTCATCAAGCAACTTCCAGCTGTAACATTGGTCTCTTCAAACCTGCAATTCTGTTCTCTGTTCTAAACCGACAAAATCAAAGCGCTACCACTACTGAATATGCTCAATAACAACTGCTTGTGACCAACCATTAACAAATATACTCGACTACCAACAAACAAAAGGAAGATCTAGCCAGCTGCATTGTATTACTGAATCTATCTGCCTACTCATGTACTTGCCAAGCCATTTATTCTTGAATTTATTTCTAAAAGTGGCTACCAATCTTTGACCTAGATCACAGAGAGAAATCCATAAGAGCGAGGCAAAAACTTGCAAAGCATCTAATCATTCATATAAAGCTATTACTAGATGCATAAAACCCGGGGCAAAAGAATAAAAAGAGCAATAAAGAAAAACTTTTTCGCATTACTATGCAAAACAAAATAATTAATGCTTTTGTTTCCTCCCTGAAGTAAATTTAAGCGTTCTCTAAATAAACGGTGATAAGCTTTCATCAAGCTTTCGAAAAAGAGACTCACCTCTCAATGACAAAGGAAAATGTCAATGATGAATTCTTTCTCCAATGAGAAAAGAGGAATCAGCGAGGCCGATGAGAATCTTTGCCTTGTAGTTTTACTTCGATATCTTCTACCAACAAATTTTCCTTAGTATCATGCTCAAACTCGCTTCACTTTCGAATCGACCCTTCAATTTTGTATTTGAGTATGCGGGACATGATTCTCATATGCACGTTTGTCTCTCTCCATAGTCCATAACGCTCAATACAATGTCAAGCATTGCGCCGGTGCCAAAGCGCCACAAGAGGCCCCGACGATTTATGCCTTATGCCCATGGGATGGCAACTAGGGCACCTATGCGAGAACATATCCAAGATCTGTAGCAACATCGTTCCGGAAAATCAAAACTATATTAGATCTTATTTCAAAAAACTAGCCGATTCATCGGGTATACATTTAGGTGGAAGCTAGAAATCTATGAAGAAGCATATCCACGATCTCGGTGGGATCAACAAAATCTACTATGCCATATCTGCTTGGGAGATAAATGTCACATGCTTCCTTAGGAACACTAAGCTTAGAAGTTAATTGGCTTCAAGAATGGCGTGGCGTACATTCGTAGGCTTGAGAAGCCAAAGGCCACAGATCAAAGTGAAAAGCAGAGGGAAAGAACATGCCGTTGAAACTAGGCTTTTGTCTTTGAAGAAGCCGGAAACTATGGCGGTCTCGATTTGGGTCCTTGTTTGCAAGATTATCTGGTGAGCTATTGCGAACCTTGACATGAGGGAAGCGCATCTCGAGGACAAATTTATTAGCTTGATCTCTGCGGCTCTTGTTGATAGGAAGGGGGAAAAATAAGATGCGAGCCACGAAATAGCATATGCGGTCCTAAATAGCAATAACATGCCTCGACATTGTCTCAACTGATACAATAGAAGGGAATAGAACATACCTTGGGGTAGAGAAAGAACCATGAGACCTCTACTCGCATCATTTGTAGTAATTGCTATGGCTTTGCTAGGGGACTAGGCTTCATTGCTTTTTCGGTATATGAGGGTTTTGGCATGATCTCTCGCTTTACGCTATGTTGTTCTTACGCAAATTTTCTAAACCATGACGGCCCGGTCGGGAAGAGCGAGAATATTTTATTACCGGGTCATTTGAGCAGGGTTGAAGTAGGGATTTAAGCAATAATGCGGCAGATCAACAGTCATGGCGGCTATAATAATTGTGGCTTAACGCTATGAGCCGTGAGACCGCATGTCAACCCTGGCCCGATCGCCGGAATGGGGGCGAGAGGAAGTGGAGAGCAGAGAAAGGAGATTCGGCGGAGGAGATTGATTCAAAGCGAGATAAGAACAAAAGCATTGGCATCCCTAGTTTTTCTCTCTTTTCTTCAATTTGAAAATGCAATAGGTGCATCGATGTCGAACCGGTGCGCTTCGGCCAGAAAAAATTACCTCTATTTTTTTAAGAACAAAAATGACTTGCTTTTATATATGGAATGACAAGAGAATGCTAGCTTTTCGTCAAAAAATTACGTCGGGAATAATCATTCGAAACCCATAATTGCCCGGACTTAGCTTCGGCGTATATTCTCGATGAATATGTTCCGATGAATATTTCATCAAAAATCGTCAAATTTTACGCCAATTTCATCATTATAATCATCGGCTAAAACGTCAGTATAATCGTCAGATAAGAATCGTCAAAATTTTCATCAGAATTTTCGACACTTTAAACGTCAGAATTTTCATCATAGTTTTCATCAGAATTTTCGACACTTTAAACGTCAGAATTTTCATCATAGTTTTCATCAGATTTTTTGACACCTTAAGCGTCACCGGTTTCATCAGATTTTACATCAATGGTTTCGTCAAATATTTCATCACAAATTTCATCAAAATATTTATTCTTTATGCGTATTTTCGTCATTATACAAAGCCATTTGTATTTTTGTCTAGATTGTTTCTATGTACTCTTATTAAACTTATCATATTGATGATTGGATTTAACGTGTATTAAAGTGTATTAAAGGTACAAATTCATAAAGAGATAAGAGTGTATATAAAACAAAAATTTCTTTATTTAAATCTAATCATAGTTACATGTCAAGTCAAGAATTGACAATCTTCACAATGCCAACCATGAGCCATAGGCTCCAGCCAACTCCATCATTCATGAAATGGAAGAAATCTGCATAAATATACACGTCTGCAAATAAAAAAGACGATATGCATTTCAAAACAAATATCTGCATAAATATACACGTCCTTTTTTGTTGTGAAACATATACACGTCTACATCTGCAAATAAAAAGATCGTCTACGTCTATGCTATTCTTGAAAAACACATTGAGGCATGGAAAACCTTGGAGAAAATTTGTTATATGCTCCACGAAGGGGATCAGTCCAGCATTTGATTCCAATAGCTGCATAAGTGATCAAACTTTCAGTTCATTTATACAATTTATCCAATGCATAGATGGTATTTGAATGGGAAAGGATTAGAGTGAAAGTGGAAGCAATTTAGACACATTTCTGCGTACCCAAGTTTGACCTGACAGGAAAGATTGGCCTGACTGGAAGATTGAATTAAACGCCTAGTTATATGCAACTGCTGAATCTATTGTTTATGTTATCGCTGCATTTAATTAAAAGAGATTTAAGCTCAAACTTGAATAGGAATGTCTTCACTCATTTGTCGTGCTACATCAGCTTTGTCTTCCAAACGAAGTATCTCTAGAATAATTTCTTTGTTTGTATTTGAATAAGCCATGTTTGAGGCTTGCCCAATTACTTTCCAACATCTATAAAATTTGTGTGGCCCTCAGTAGCATAACTATGAAACCTTTCTTCCGTTCTCTTTTGCTGTTTATATCTATGTTGAGTTCCATGAAATAAAATGGACATAATCACCTCCTTAGCACGCGCACTCATTTTTCCAAAGATCGAAAAGAGATGTATAGAAACTGAATTCCCTAGCATGCAACAGAGAATAATGTTAGCAGCAGAAACATGTGATCCAAATTTGTAAAAGGATCACAACCACAATTGTGATGCAGATGTATAAATCCATCCCAGACATCTATGTTCAACTCAAGAACAAGAATAAAAGGCATATGCAAAGAACACGAGGATTCACTCGAACTTCAGGCATAGACAATGGCAGGACCCATAGAGTCCATGAAACCATATATATACAGTGATTAAACACCTGCAAGGAAGGCATGCACCTCCTAGCCAGTTATTTCCAAGAAAGATCGATGTTCCATTCACCATCCTGATCCCTCTAAAAATAATAAGTCAACTTTGGCAGCCTTCAGGCTGCTTGTGCCTTTTGAGTTGTATTTCCTTAGAAGCCGCTAATGTTGCTCCCATAATATCTGCATTTTTCCTTCCTTTTACGAGCCGTCTTCCATTACAGAATCTCCCTAAATAATATGATGTTATCTCTGCGTGCTTTGGACCTTTTGGGGTGCTTATACTTTTTTCTTTAAGAATGTTCCTTCATTTCTCAGCAAAATCTCCAGCTCAAAAAATTGCACATTGTTCGTGAGGTCAATATGAACTTGGTCTTACAATAAAGAGCTGAAGTATTCTAGTTCTCTTCACAGAGTTTTCTCTTGGAACACAACTCCATGGAAAGTTAATTATCTGCTGCCCAGACAGTTTCAGCTTAGGGGCTGCTAAATCATACTAAAATGGTGGGATCTATCCATGGAACGTGGAAAAGAGAATCCTTGTCTATTTAGAAGGTATAGTCAATGAGGACATATTATCTATAACAGGCCTGATATATTCTCTTTGCGATCGTACATAGATGCGGACTTGGCTACAGATGATTTGGGTCAGAGAAAATTTACTGCATGGTATATTTGGAAAAGTTGATGTCATAAGATTTAGATCCATGACCTGGAAATTGTCAAGAGTTTATACGTTGGAAACTAGACTAATTGACTTATTACAATACTATTGCACACATCATCACGATGTAATGACTTTTCTTTCAGAGACTTCCTTGGCATCTATCTTTTCTCTACTCTAATGCTTTGTTTCCAGGCACTGTCAAAATTTACCTAATTGTAGAAAGAGCCCCATCTCTACTAAAATATGTCTGCTAATCAACTAAACTGAATGAAAGCTCACCCTTTTCGCCTGTAAGAGGGCTTTGTAATCCAATTAATAATGCCTGAAAAACCAGTATGTATATTATTATAGTAATCGATTGAAATGAAACAAGATTTAACGGTTTGATACTTCTGTACACCAGTGTCCTATGTCTCAATTAGCAATACAAGTGGTGCAGAAAGAGGAAGGCCAAAACATTATACCCCTGGAGATAATCCTGAATGTGCCAACATTTCTTCAAATGCAAATAAACGTAAATCAAGAGTCTAAATACCTGTATCCACAAAGATTGTGGTAGTCTGTTCATGTGTTTCTCAATTCCATTATACAGCCGAACAAGCGAAGTGCCAAGCTTCCCAACCACCTGATAATTGATACCAAAATGAGTTATATTTTTTAAATACAAATCTACGTTATTCCAAAAAGCTAATGCCTATGACTTATAGGAAACAATTATTGCTTGAAATTATTTTTCTGATCGTTCTATTGGAAGTCACTAATGTGACTCCCTTACTATCCTTTTCCTTTTCTTTGGTAAGCCATCATCCAGTACATGATTTACTGTGACTCTTCATTAACAGAGATTGCCTTGGGCCTCTAAGGCTGATGATGTCAAGATTTGAGGACGCCCCTTTATTTTTGAGCAAGTTCATGAATAATGTTTAAAGTTAAACTGCAAAATTTTCTCTCTGCGGAAAACTCTGTAGATATATTGAACCAGGTGTTTGAGACATAAATCTGCTACAAGCCTGCTGCAGGGTCAGACCCAGATCAGAGGCTACCAGGTTGTATTGAAAAGGTAGAGTCTTGAAAAGGTTGCTACAAGCCTGCTAAGGCAAAAATTCTGTTTCAATAATGCTATTCAGATAAAAGGGCAATAAAACCATGACAAATTCGTAGCCCCATGTGTATCTTTCTATAAAAAATTTAAATGCACATAAATGATTATAAACGTACTTGTAAAACTGTATATATGCTAGATCCAAGTTATTTTCCATCAAATATCCTAGCTGTTGAATATCAGAAGCAAACAAGCATTATAAGCAAGATCCAGAACTTATTGCAAACAAGAAAATAAGATATTCTTGCTGTATATAGAAATACCTCCAATAGATTCGCCAACAAAGGCAACTCTCTTGCCTACTGCATCCGCTGCCGGCCATGGCATAAAACACCAACGAATTTTTCTGCTCATTGTTGCCAGTTTCGGCCTCTGCGATACAATCTTACATCAGAATAGACCGCTTCAGTCCCATCCGCTTCCATTTTTGGATTGACAACAAGTATTTTGTAGCCAAACAGTCTGTAGCTAGCCGAAATCTTCAGATCCAGATTCTACAGCCATTCGCATGCAAATCCGGGATGAAACCGCATCCCAGCAAAACCGACAGACAAGTTTTCGGCCGGCATAGAACTCCAGTTCGATTTGGACTATCCATAGCAGATCCGACATGCTTACCAGGCCACTACCATTTCAGCGATTTCCAAGAAGCCCTAAATCGAGTTCCAGCTTTCCATTAAGGATTTCGATGATATTTTAGCACATCCTAGCTTTTATTTTTAAAGGTCAATATGGTACCCAAAGTTTTTCTGAGGCAAATTATGTTTACCATGCCAATTATATATAGTTATAGCTCGTCATATATTCACCACTGAGCCTAGAGCATCTCTTTGCCTCGAGCCCAAGACCATTGACCACTTGATTCCCGTGGAACATTTGAATTTAGAGATTTTAAAATTTTAAGCACATGTCAAGTGCATAGAACACGAGTGTTTCTTCGATCAAGTATATAGGTAACCATGGAGACATCGCCGCCTGTGCCCTTTCTACTTACACACAAACACTAAGCCTTCTTTGGCGCTAAACCTTCTTCGGCATTTTGAGGCCTGCTACAGCGCTAATAAATGATGGAAACGGAGGAGGGCGGATAATCCATAGTGTAACGCTGCAAAAGAGGGAAAGTAAAAAAGGTCGCTAGGAAGAGCCAACTCCTGTTCATGTCATATCGTATCTTCGTGTCTATTTTTTGCCCAATTTCTAATTTCTGCAGCCGTGGATGTGGAAGATTCCAGATCGAACGGAGAAGCCTAAGTCCACATCATTTTTTGCTTTGATCTGGAAATTACACGTGGATAGCCTAGAATTTGAGGAAAGGCTGTAGGCCCGGTAGGGCTGGTGTGCTAAAAAAAAACTAGCAAAAAGGCACGCCAGATGTTGTGGTCGAGCAAGATCAAGCTAAAAACTATCACAAGGGCAAAACAAGGTGTAGATAACGCCCTGGCACACCCTCGCCATTTTGGCCATGGCCCGAAAATTTTTTTGAGGTAAACGCCCGAGGGCCAGGGCGTTATCGCCTTTAACGTTGAGGGTTTTCCTCCGCCTGTTCGCCTGATCGCATTCCCAAGATCGTTACGGCATTCCTCGCAATATGCTTCGGGCGCCATTCCGGGTGAGTATGGTGGAAAAAGTGATGCATGAATACGCCACAAGGTTTTTCGCGAGAGCCGAGCTATGGTGGAGCTCGAGATTCCGAGCTATGGTGGAGCTTTGTTAAGCGGCTTCAGGGGAAAGGGTTTCCCCAGAAGGCATATCTTTCCCTCGCAAGGAGCTTTTACGCCTTTCCTCTCTTTTTTTGGGTTTATTCCTTACGAGAGCCATCGACCTTCTACGAGCTTGCCTAAGCGAGGAAGCGAAACGAAAGCCCTAGGGTGTTATGCCATTTTGAATCGATCATCCAAGGGTGTTACAGGAAATCTGCCTAAATTTTGAGACACAGAGTCGTTATTAGTCGTAATTTGTAGAAATAACGGTCAGTTAAATCGACCGTGTAAAACCCAAGAACCGGGGCGTTAAGGTACGCAACTTTTTCTCATTCTGGTGGTAGTTGCACGTAATTCTTTGTGATTCTCGAGTGCATGTATGAATTTGGTATGAATGTCACTATATATAGACACTTAGTTCACTTTTAAGATAGTGGGCTGAATGTTTGCTTGGGAATATATGCCTTCTTAGTTCCTAAAGCACAAAGAAAAAGGGACACAATCATTGCACAATTCCAAGCACATCAAGTCCCTTACCCTTGTAATATTTCCTTTTTTCTTTCTTGGGAACATGAGTATGTTGGATTTTATTGTTTGTAGATGCTATATCATAGTTCATCTTGTTGACAAACAAATGACAAGGAGCAGAAACAAGCACATGTAAGGAAGCTAATTAATTATTTTTCCTTTTTTTCCTTTTCAAGTTTCGACTTCTGAGAATCTGGATTTGGTGTTGGGTTCTATTAGATTTGCTGCAATTGTCATGGTTGACGATGGATCCAAAAGAGCAGTGTTATCACTACAAGAGAATGATTGTTCTGCGTCAGAAAAATCGTCAGACTGTCTAAAAAGATCTGACCTGATGTTTACACTGATGAAAATACTGACGAATAACTCTCTGATGCATTTTCTGACGATTTTGCATCAGAACATTCGTCAAAACAATCGTCAGATTATTCGCCAGGTTTTGCGTCGGATGTATCGTCAGGATAATCGTCAGAAACTATTCGTCAGAAATTTCGTCAGTTTTTGCGTCAGACATTTCGTCAGACATAGCGTCAGACATAGCGTCAGATATTTCATCAGATATTGCGTCATCATGATCGTCAGAAAAAACGTCAGATATTTCGTCAGAAAGTTCAGATTTTTTATTACTACAGTTTTAGTTATAACTTTTGATCCAAGAGTCCATTTTAGATGAAATTTGTTGTGTTAGAAAGCTCTCTCTGTGATCTGTCTAGTGATGTACTGTATGAGGGTTGTTTCTTCATAACATAGAATGATAAAATGCTCCTCTGCTCAAGGTAACAAATTTGTGCCACTTTACAAGGTACATTTATTGTTTGAGGGCTAAAACCTGATATTGGCTTCAATGTGTCATTTAAATGCTAGGTGTTTTGCAAAAGCTTGCATTTGCATCATTGACTTCGGTATTGCTCCTTTTACTTTGATGGTGTAGCCGTTTTTATAAAATCAAGGGTACTAAACATGTGCACTCTACACTATCTATGTGTGCTCAAAATTGGTAAACTTGAATTTACAAGATATTTGACTTTCGAATTTCGTTTATCCCCTACAGTACAATGGTAAGTTTGGAATAGTACAATGATAAGTTTGGAATACATACTACAGGGGTGCATAATACATATTCATGTGAGTATACTGAGGTCCATGCTCATACTATGGGGTCTCAATATTTTCTTAAACTTAGAGATGTTGAATGGCTTGAAGGCCTAGTTGTGGAAGGATTTTATTGCATGGCCATAATAATATCCTAAAATTGAAAAGAGTTGTAAGTTATGCCTTTTTAACTTTGGAAAGAGAGGCAAAGATTTTTTATCTTTGGCAACCATTGCCACAACTATGGAAAAAATACAACATGTAGAACATGCAATAGCATAGATGGCTAGAAATTTGCACACAAGGCAAAATTTCATAGGGCTTAATGGGCACTTTAACATAGTATGTGTTCAAATGTTAAATTGGACCATGTAAAAATGCTATAACGCAAAAATGAAAAAAAAATGTGTTTAATTTCTACTTTGAGTAATTTGATGGTTAGTTGATGCCATTGTAACACATTGGAGACGGCTGCAACACAAAGGCTGTATATAGCACTTGTGTATCTTATGCTGATATGAGGGTTCTAAAACTCCCATAGCACATGCTCAAAATAATAGAGCTGTGTATTCTCCTATAATGCAATGGTTTTCTATAATGCAATGACATAAAAGCAGCAGCGGAAGCAAGCAAGATATCGGTTTTCAACTCAGAATAAGCGGATTTTGAAGGTTTCAGATTTAGCCATCAGCATTACAGGGCAAGCGGATTCCACAGGTACTTGTGCATTTGTTTCTGGTTCTTGCAAGAGGGTTCGTGCATTTTTGGCAAAATATTGGTTTTTAGGCTTGCTTCGATTTAGTGTTGGTAAACGTAACAGTCTATGGAGATACTGCTATTTGGTGATGGCAGTGCAAATCAAGTCCGTTGCTGTCTTAAGCTTCTTAATCACTAAATGCTTACATGTTAGTCTTAAAAAATCTTTTCCTGCTGTTTCTTTAGAATCTCAAATATATTGCCTGCAGAGCAAGAAAGAGTATAATCCAAAGGCCTTCAACATATTGTCTTCCAGCATTTTGAAACTTGCTGATCACAGATATTTGTTGCATATTGTAGCGTATGCAGTAACATAAATTTCACTTCTAAGAGAAACATATTTTTTGAACATATTATGTGTGTAGACAGATACTTTCACCGCCTTTACTTTCTTTTTTCTGCAGATGAGGAGTTACATTGAAGGAAGAGCAGTGGCCATCCCTATTTTTATTGCTAGGTTGCTTCATTGTTGCATCATCGTGATTTTATCCCAATAAGCATGTTGTATTTTTTAAATTTGTCAACTGTTGTTGTTAAATTTATCTATATGTGTAGACAGATATTTTTACCACCTCTACTTTCTTTTTCTGCGGATAGTGAGTTACATAAAAAGAAGAGTAGTATCCATCTCTATTTTCATTGCTAGAATGCAAGTTGTCAGAATGCTTCATTATTGCATCATCGTGATTTTATCCCGGTAAACATGTTGTATTTTCTAAATTTGTCAACTGCTGTTGTTAAATTTATCTATGTGTGTAGGCAGATATTTTTACCCCCTACTTTCTTTTTTTGCGGATGGGGAGTTACATAAAAAGAAGAGTAGTATCCATCCCTATTTTCATTGCTAGAATGCTTCATTATTACATCATCCTGACTTTATTCCAGTAAACATGTTGTATTTTTTAAATTTGTCAACTGTTGTTGTTGAATACTGGTCTGATTGAAGCATTGGCCTTTTTATTACCATCCGACAAGCTGTGTCCCAGTTTTCCCAATAAGTACCAAGGACAAAGTTGTTGCAAAGGCTTGAAGGTACTATACATTTATGTCATATGCTTGGTATTATAATCATAATCTACAGTCCAATTATCTGGCCAGTTCATTTGGATGTTCCGTGCACTAGAGATTTGTGTGTCTTTGTTAAAATGCGCTGCAAAGATACTTTGAGATTTTTTCTTCAATGGTCTAGGGAACTTTAAACTTTTTCTGTTGGACTAATGTTTCTATTTCTGCTTACTTTTACTTTTTTGCAGAATCCATTTGTTCAAAGTGGTTTGCTGGGATTTACTTACACAATTGTGTGAAACTGAATTTTGACCATATGTCTCTTTGTTTTGGTATTTATTTTCCTTAGATAGAAGTCGACAGAAGAGATGGCACTTTTTATGTGTTTTGTACACCTTCAGATTTACATTCCCCAACCATCTGGAAATGTCGCACATCCCATTTAGATTATTGAATGAGGATTTAGAGACGACCACAGATCTGTAGATGCTTTTAGTTTGAGAAACCAAGAGTGATACTTGGATACTTCATAAATGTTCAATGATGTTTTTAGATCCATCTAAAGCTTTATGCTTTAGATTAAGTAAATGGGTGTGCTACCTTTCCATGTGCATTCAAGTTACAAAACTGTGTAGCAAGAATGATATTGTAATCTTTATATGCCAACGATTGTTCTGAAGCTGAGGCATAAACAATGATCTGGCTGGAATATAATGGGTTCAATTCCCTTGCGTTAGTGGAAAATTAGAATGCAGGTTTACAGCTTATGGAGGTTGAATCTTCAACTGGGGTAGTGGCAAAGCATTGGTGATGGCATAAAAATTTAATAACAATATTCTATAAAAGACCATATTTTTAAAACAATCACACAGTCTTTGAGCATTTGAAACGTTTACAAAACAAAGCAATCCTCTTTCTATAATTCTCTTTCTGCCCTAGCATATTCTTAATCTGGTAGCACACCCATTTACTTAATTAGAGGCCCGAGCATCCGCGTCTTGATACGAAGTGGGCAACAAAAATGGCATCCGCGTCTTGATGATGTATTGGAAGTGGCAACAACAATGGCATATGTGCCCTGCACAATGTATTGAAAGTGGGCAATAACAATATTTTAAGGAACTAAAACAAAGGGAAAATAATCGCTAATTGAATCTGCCTTATTGTGTTCTCAAAGTTGGCTTTGGCAAGGTTTTATTTAGCTAGGCATATTAGAACTTCTACTGAAGGTAACAATAAAAGGCACTAGTAGAAGTTATTTCTATCAAAATCATTTTGGGCTCCCTTCTTTCAATTGTAGTATTGCATGCTAGTTTCTGAAGGATGCTTTGGCACTGATCAGACTTCATATATTCCCTTATAGAATATGGGCATCCATAAAACAAAGTTGGCACATCATGTTTTTTGATAAAGACACAATTTATATGATTCAAAGTGATCGTTAGAACATTGCTCACAAAATGTTTATCCAATGAAACATATACAAACTAGACCATATGAATAACATTTGTCTTTATTCCTCTAACTTAGAGCTAGATGTATCTCGTCAGAATGTACCTCTTCATAAAACGTGATGATGTTCTATAGCCAAAAGACAATAATTTACCATCAATTTGTGGATGCTAGCGTTGATGATTATGACAAACTACAAAGAATGTGTTTCTTTGGCTAACTTTGTAGCGTGACGACGCACTTGAAAGGATCAACAGGTTGTTGATCGGATCGGAGGCTGCATTACTTGTAACTCAATGTAACAAAACGTCAAACATTAAGCAAATATAAAGGTGCAAAAGTTATAGTATCAAAAATCACGAATTGGAATTAAGTAACAAGCTACAACCATAAAATAGTGCCAACAACAAGCATTTTAGTTTGAAAACACTAAAGGTGAAAACACTGAATGGTACTAATGTTTCACCCCATGATCCTTATCCATGGGGCTGATATTTGTTTATAGTTCATTGTCACAAATGCCAAATTACATTTGCTTCATTCCTTTTGCTTTTTTTCTGGCAATCTAAGATATCACGTGAAAACGGAAGTGCCAGCTCCATATCAAATCATAAATAGTGTTTCAGTCAATTTGCTTGTATCATGCTCTAGCTTCTCTCCTCTGTACATAAATCTTTGCATGCAAACTGCTGAACACATCACCAAGAATTTTGTAGAAGG
The DNA here is from genome assembly GCA_021234155.1 of Isoetes taiwanensis. Classification (NCBI taxonomy): domain Eukaryota; kingdom Viridiplantae; phylum Streptophyta; class Lycopodiopsida; order Isoetales; family Isoetaceae; genus Isoetes; species Isoetes taiwanensis. The sequence goes on from JAJEKV010000754.1 coordinate 78,683, forward strand.
AACAAAGCATGTATTTCTTCCAAAGGCAACATGCTATTGCTATACATGTCACAGGCCAGATTCAAATTTAGATCATATAGCTGAGTAGTTTGTTCTGAAAAGCATGATACTTGTAGTTGTTTGTTGAAGGTTCACCGTCACAAACAATCAAAGTCTCTAATGTGTTGTCATACTCCTTTTCTTCTGGTATTCAACCTACTATTCAATACTATAAGCATGTTAGCGTATAGAATTAAACAAGAATGGCCATGAATGAAGCTTAGCTACATTGTATGAATAACTCTCTTACCTAGTTATTTTCTAGATTCGGTGAAAGGGTGATAGAAGTCTCTCTCTAATTGAAGTCATTTGCTTTAGAGGTATCAAACAAAAGATTGGAAATTTCGTCACATTGTTATAGAGCACTTGAAGTTGAATGCCTCCACCTCAATTCCAGGTCACAGAAATAGCTCTTAACTCATTTTGCAATTTTAGGGGCAATTTGGGGCATCAACTAGGGAATCATTCTCTTGAATATCTAAAGAATACAAACTTAAACAACATAAAAGGACATTTAGATCATGCCGAGGATTGTGCTATACTGAATGTTGAATGTAAGAGAAAGTGGAATGCAACAAAGTCTATGTCAAGGCATGCGTGAGCTTTTAATGCATCTCCAAAATCAACACTAGAGAAATTGTGTGCGCTTTCGGAGGCAATGAACATCAATTGTAATTGAGTTAAATGACAATTTTAAGCTTCAAGTTGTAACGGACAAGAGCTTGCCTGCAAATGACTCACCTGATATGGTTGCCTGAAAAAGAGTAGCCATACCGCAATGAAGCAAGAGCAATATCGCAAAATCCTGGAGTGTTGCCACTAAAAACTGATCGTTCAATTTTGCTTTGAGGTCAATCCAATATTATAGCATTCTCATAAAGGTCTTTGCAGCTTCTCCTTTCCTTGAGCATTGTCTCTCATTGATTTGAAAGCGAGAATCCACAAACTAAAAAATTTTCAAAAATAGCAAGGGCAGATTTAAGTTAGCACTGTAAAACAGAGGTCATCCACCAACCTTGGCACAAACTTACATTGCAGACCAACCTTGGCACAAGCTTTAGCCAGTGCTTTGTCTAACTCTTCAACACCTATGTTTTTATCAAATGTTGTATTGAAGCATATGTTTTGTTTTTATATTCATTCCTTACATGTGTCATACTGCCAATGATATTACTTGATTAATTAAAACTATCTTACCTTGCTAAAGCCTTCTGGTGTGCTTTTTGCTAGTTTTTTTTTTCTCCTTTCCTCTTTTTCGTTTTCCCATTTATCTTTTCTATTTTTCCACTATCCCATTTCTCCCATCTCCTCTTTCCCTTCTTTTTTCCCCTTCCCCCTTTTCTTCTTTTCTAATTTTGCATTCCCTTTTCTCCCGTTAATGCTTGCTCTTTCCTTTTTTTCTTGTTCCCCCTTTCCCCTCCTTTTTTCTTTCATTCTTTCTTTTCCATTCTCCGCTTTTCCCTTTTTCTCTTTTCTATTTTCCTCTTCCTTTTTGTTCCCCTCCGCTTTCTATTTTCCCAACGGATCCTTATTTTTTCCCTTTTCCCGTTTGCTCTTCTCCACACTTCCCTTTTTTTCTCTTCTCCTTTATCTTTTCAATTCAATTCAATCCCCCCTCCCTTTATTTTCATTTTTTAATTTTCTCACTCCTCGCTTTTCCCTTTTCACTTTTTTCTATTTTCCCATATCCTTTTTTCTTCTCCCCATTTCGCCTTCCCTTTTACCTTTTTCTATTTTCCTTTTCTCCCCTCCCCTCCCCTCCCTTTCCCTTTCCCTATGGCGTTTTTTTCCTTCCCTTTTCCTCCTTCATACGCTTCCCAAAACGTTCCATGAAGTGGGTAGAGCTGTTAAACTAGGAGAATTTACACTAGTCACATCGGGCATTGAGTTCCGTGGTTAATCCCTCTAATAAAATAGTTTCTTTCTCCAATGTTTCCAACTCTGCACTAGTTATATTCACTCCTTTTTGCCACAGGCCAATCTGCTAGACGAGTAGGTGTGGCTACGATGTCTGCAGTTGGATAGTAGGTATGCTGCACATTTTGAGGACAAAACCAAATCCTTTGTGTGACCTCTCTCCCATTTACTTTCCTTTGTCCAGTGAAGCATGGTGCAATATCAGACTCTGTATGAACTTTATTAATTTCAGCATTGCATCTTCTTGAGGCCGCCACCCTTTTGATGTATGCAGATGTCCCTATCGAATGGTGGCTCTCCGTCCCCGTTGACAAATATTACTGCAACTTCATTTCAGCATGCTGGATTGTATCTCCTAAGGTCCAGATTTCGAGAAACAGTGAAGTACATCCTGATGTCTTTCACGCCTTCACCTGAACGTTGTGCCCGTTCTTCTACCTCGTGCATTATCATGAGAGCTGATGCATAGGGGTTGATGTTGTGTAGCTCGACATCCAGTTCTTTGAGAAGGTCGCTATCGCAATTTACATTCTGAGGATTTTGGGTTCGTGCTTCATGTGCATAGTCGGCATCTAGAATGTAGAGCTGGGAATATGTTGCAGGCTGGGAACTATCGGCATAACCTTATGGTAGGTTTGTACTTGGATCTTGAAACAGTACGGTCTACGTCCTTCAAATTGCTCGATGTTCGCGCCAAAGGAAGCAAAGGCAAGAGCACTACTGCAATCCCTGATGTGCTGGTAAAAGTTAGTGCTTTTCGAGTGTTGGTGGCTCGATAATCTCTGAATTAGATGGGGCATTGGTTGTATAGGCTCCAACTTCATTTATCCATCGTGGCAACAATTTGTACCGTCGTCCTTGAATGAGAATGGCCTACAATATATGCATTCCCTATTAAATGGGTTGCAGTAGTGTCGTTCTATCTGTGTGACCCCTTGTGTCCTTGCTATTATGTATGTGGATGGGTGGGCTCGCATTTCACGTTGATATTGTGCGAGTTCGTCCAATCTTTACTGATGCTCCTCTTTTGTTTCTCTAGTAGCTTGTTGCAGCTTTCTTTTCTTGTGATACTCTTTTTGTTTTTCCAATCGAGTTTCACGGTCCTGAAGCGTCTCTCTAGTAGCCCATTGCAGCTTTCTTTTCTTGTAATACTCTTTTCGTTTTTCCGATCGAGCTTCGCAGTCTTGAGGTGTCTCTCTAGCATGTTTTATTTGTCATTATTTCTTATAGATGAAAGCCTTCTTTCCCGTTCTTTTGTCATTACGAATTAGCTATCAAAAGATTATAGTTTTATGAGTCCTTGCTCCTCTATTGATCATTTTAAACCTAGCTAAAGGGGAAAAGGCAAAAGGTGGCTTTTTATGCCTTTTGTTTAGAACTTTTACATTGGTTTAAAGGGCTAAAAAGGGGCTAAAGTGAAAAGGTTAAAAATGCAATAGCCATTTTGTAAAAGGGCTAATAAAGGGCCAAAGTGAAAAGGTTAAAAAGGCACCTTTTTGTAAAAACGTTACATTTAAAGAGTAAAAAGAAAGGGCTTTTTTGGCACACACAAGTTGTCGAAAGGGACGCTAGTGTGGTTTGTACAAATGAATAAGTTAAAAGAAATTGTTTTGACATTTGTACTTGTGAAGCATGTATCTGCATTTGAGCTAACATGTGTAGCGTGTGTGGCTTGTACATATGAATAAGTTAAATGAAGTTGTTTTGACATTTGTAGTTAGATGCATTTATTTGCATTTGAGCTAACATGTGTGGCGTGTGGCGGAGAGTGAAGGTATGGTTAGCAATGCAAAACTCATAACCTTCGTAGTACATCCGCCATGTGGCTATGCTTACAACCCCATCAACAAAATCATTTGGAAAACAAAGTATCCAATCCACCTAAACTTATTAAGGTGCCCTGAGTTTAAGACTTGCCTTTAGTATATTTGGTATAGACTCCAGCTTTTTGCATCCTTCTATCCAGGTATTGGTTTTGCAAAGACCATTGTATTAGGTGGTAAGAGTTGCATCCTTTATGTTGTAATTAACAAATGGATGTCTTATATCAAAGCACAATATTTTGTGGCAAAACCCAATCCATAATAAAGGTGATGTTTGTGACAGTGAACTCAGATTTGTCCCTAATTAAAATGTTGAACCCATATTAATTATCCATAGTAATTAATTATGAAGAACACATATAAATTTAAATCATAATGTGCATCGTCCTGAGCTTGCGTCTTATCTATCTTGAGCCGTTATTATAATAGAGAAGCAAAGAGCGTTGCAAGAAGATACTGAATTGATGGAACTCATATTCCTGGCCTATTTTAATATTTATATGCCCCTTAAATTCTGCCAAAAGTAGAAGATAAATTACATCTTAAATGAACTTACTTGCTATTGAATTTTGAGCGCTTATTCTACCCAAAGTAAGCTGTTACTAAAGAATAGGTCATGCCACTATGTCAACTGGAGTGGTTACCTTATCATAACTGTATCTTTCTATGCTGTCTGCATATTTTATTATGATGAAAGTGTCGAAGGTTAAATATACAAAATGGATTTCGTGCTTGTTTCTCTTTATCGGCTCTTCTCTTTTGTCTGATGCCGGATACAGCAAAGCTAGAAGCCAAAATTATGAGGGCTATGGCACCAATATAAATACCAACAACAGCCCATCTGCTCATTCTTCTACCAGACTTACCTGCATCAGAATATCTAAAATTAGCAATTTATTGGGGGGGGGGGTGCAAGCAATAGATAACAAAGAACAATTTATTACTTTGCAGCTCAACATAGTCCAGACTATATGGACCAAATCCGTAGATGGTAATTGCATGTTGGTTTATGTTGTTCAGTAACTGTTGTTAGGTGATAAAGATTGATCACCTTTAGCTAGGAAAAATTGTATGGTTGCATATAGCCTGTAATTACTTGCAAAACCAATTTTGGCCCATACTTATCTTCCATATGGTTGAATCACCTCCAAAACATGTTGATGTACATGTAGCAAGTATTTGCATTTGAAATATGAAACATGTTAACCACCTAGTGGTTAACATTGTGCATGCACATGTTAGGTGTCAGTGGTGGCAGACTGACACTTGGCATGCTTGGGTTAACTTAAGTGTATGGCTTAGATTAGTTAGATGTACGGCTCAGATTTGCGGTCTACACTATATTAGACCGGAGCCTCTTCAGATGTACTCAGGTTTATCTCAAATTTGGAGAGCCTCACTTGGCCACGTTCCCCTTCATTCTTTGTACATATTTCTTGTCTTGTTCTTGTTTTGTGATCATGAGCATGGCAGCTTTGAAGCATCCGGCGATCATGGACCTGCTTTCGCAGGTGTATGCCAAGAACTCAAACTAACATCCAGCCAATTATCTTCGGTTTATTTCGTGATCACTTTCTTCGAACCTCTTTGTCTTGTTGTTGTTCTTGTCGCTCTCATCATCATCATTAGTTCTTGAATACTCCTTGTATATTACTCTCAACCCTTTCAACTCCCTTATTTGGCCCAACCGGTTGTTGAAATGGTAAAATTTTGGAGGCCCCTTTGTCAAATCCTTTAGTTTTCAATTAGTCTAGTTATGAAGAGAGTTTTCAAAACTCGCTTTTTTATGGTGCGACAAGCTTCGATGACATGATCAAGGGTCTTTGGAGTGGTGACAAAGACTCCTTTTACGCAAACATATGGGGAAAATCATGTGTTTGTTTTTCTTATCTTCTGTCTGCTGCAAAACTATCAACAAAATGATTATCCTTCTTGTTCTTTTTCTGCTATCTCTGCTTATCTGCCAGTTCGTGCACTTTGCACAACCAAAAAAAACACAAAAAAATTCATTCTGTACCACATCTCATGACGAGCATATCAGTCTAGAATCTGCCAATCTTGAGCTTTGCACGAAGCTTTCTTTTTAAATTGTTTGGCAGAGGGCCAGCACTTTGGCTAGCCCTCCCTTATGATTCACAATCCATCATCAGAACAAATTTCTCAAGGGGGCGTTATTTGGTTCTTCATGTAGTTCAACTGCACCAAACTCGTCCCTGCCTATTCAACAACGGAAGCATCAGAGTTTTTTTTCTCATCCAGGGCATATCAATACCTGCATCAAAGTTTCATTTTATCCGTACACAGAAATCATTCTTGCACCTCCGGCTCTAGAAGGATTTGCGTTCTTCCTCCAATATTTTCCATCAGTCTGCACCTGCACACAACAATCCTATTTTTATTGAGTTTTTAAGAGGGCCAGCATCCCTGCTAGCCCCCATTTATCTGTTTCCTGCAGATACCGGCTATAGAGCACTATTCAAGCACTCATTGGATTGAAGAAACTATTCAATCTTGAAGCCTCAAACTCGGATTTCTCACGTTTCTCTGATCTTCATCATCTGCACACAAGCATTCTCAGACCATCAAAGTTCCGGCCGTGATTGGAGCACCCATTTATTTTCAACTTTACCTGTTCCATACATCTCCCATGGCTTATGCCTCGTGTGGGCACCGGATTTCGGTCTCGAATCCATCATGTTTTCACTGTTGCAACAATTTCGGGTTACCATTTCCGAAGATTTGAGCCTTTCTGTGCACCACCGACCAGCTTCTATCATAAGCAGCACACATTTCGGCATCATATCCGCCATTCAGTTGTAAATTCTAGCTTGCCTGCATTGAAGCAAAGCAATTTAAGCCTTCAAATCCGGTTGCCGCACAATAGAAGGTCGGCCGGTTAAAGAGCATTTTCGGCTGGGGTTGCGGCTCACGCTAGGTTTTTTGAACCAATGGCTCGGATGTGGCGCCATCTTTATGGCTCGGATCTTTGAAACTTTTATGCCTCCTCACGCTAAGAATCACGGCGTCGGCCAGCTTTAATACCTTCCCCTACAATTTTTCCCGCGCCGTTTTATGCTCCGCGGGCTCCACGATGTTGACTAACTTTCCGCGCCTTGACCCGCAACCGTGGACCTTACGCCATCATTTTGCCATCCATGCCCACGGGTTCGGCCCAGTCCGCGCCAAAGCCACGCCGCTTGCTCATGCTTCTTCTTCTCACACTCACGCCTCACTAGCCATGCTCATACCCCACGCGCCTCACCCGACCACGCCGCACCCACGCCACTTCCACGCTTTTAGCCCAAGATCCACGCCTCGCACAAGCTATCATCATGGATCGCCACGGCTCTCCTATGGTCGATCACGGGGAATGCTTTTAAGGTGTTTACATTTTTGAAGACCCCTAATTATTTTTTAATGAACTTTTGGGCACTATATGTTCAAATAAACTTACCCATAATATAAGGGGATGGTCTTCATGTTTTTGGCCCAAAGTTCTTATGATCCATGTTCTACATCGACATTCCTTCGGATCCTCTTCGTCATCAATGCCCTCATGAAGATCTTTCGGCGACCAAAACCAACCATTACCTGGGCAAGTACCATCATTTTAAGCCCCTAAAATTTTTGGCACCATATTAATTGTTCGGACTTATCTTATAAAAGTCCCAGACATGTTTTGTGCTAAAAAACTTTTTAGGGGAGGCGTTTGTTAACCACCTAGTGGTTCACATTGTGCATGACACATATTAAGGTGTCACCAGGTGACCGACACTTGGCATGCTTAGGTTAACTTAAGTGTATGGCTTAGATTAGTTAGATGTACGGCCAGATTTAAAGGTCTACACTATATTAGACCGAGCCTCTTCGATGTACTCGAGGGTTTATCTCAAATTTGGAGAGCCTCACTTGGCCACGTTCCCCTTCATTCTTTGTACATATTTCTTGTCTTGTTCTTGTTTTGTGATCATGAGCATGGTGTTTGGGGTCTGGGTTCGGGAACTCCTGGAAGACAACCCTCCGTGGAGGACCCGTGGATCTACGAGGGAGAGTCCGGGGACTATGTCACGCGGATTTGCAAGAAGTGAACAAGAAGAAGGAAAATGTAACAAAAAGGAACAATGAGAGGAAAATGATAAGCTTCCTTGATATCAATGATGAACATACATGAGCTCTCACAATAGAGAGAAAACTGAAATGAGACAAGACTCAAAACTCCTCTAGAACTCGTAATGCGAGCTCTAGTCATATATATAGTACAATGGCCTTTGGCCCAATATGAACACTCGGTGATCGATTGCCGACTCACGGGAAGGAGGCCTGATTTCTGCGAGGAATGTTGGTGGTGCCTCTTGAAGTGCCTAGAATCATCTTGTGGTGGCCCGGCTTGGCGGTGGCGGGCGTCCACTTGAAGCGGGCCTCTTAGACCTTGAGCTTTGGATCGTGGTCTGTCAGTCTTCTGGTCTTGGCGAACCTTTGACGGCTGACCGTGGTTGGCCTGCTGTGGATCCTTGAGCTTGACCTGGTCCGTCAGATGATGAATAGATCTGTACCGAGGAGGATCAACAGTTCCCCACAAAAGCGACACTCCGAGGTGAAGAAAAGGAGGAAGTGTTTCACGGGGGGAAGCCATCTGATGAAGTGATCCTCACACGGGGTGAAGCGGGCACCATTATGGTCTTGGCCAATGAGGTCTGGCGTGTTTGTAGAAGCGGGGGAGGTGTGTCGAGGCCAAAAAAGGCGGGGATCTGCATCAATGAGGAAGCGAGATCGTTACCATGTCTTCTAGGGCGTGGATGGCGTCTGAGAAACGAACCGACATTCCATGAGTAGGCAGGTTCGAGAGGCCGGCACGACATATTTGCATTCGATGATAAAAAAAATGGGACGCTGCCGCATTTAAAGGCGGGCAAGATGCATTTGAGAGCAGCACAAAACACGCTGAAGATGCAAGGATCAAGGATCCGGTGAGGTGGCGGCGTGCAAGAAGGTATCAAGACCATGGCGCGATCAATGAGGCGTTGCCAACCACGCTCATTAGCAATATAGATCAATTAGGTGGTGGTATCAAAGTGGCACCCTCCTCCCCAATGTGGCGGCGAACAAAGCGTGGATCCCAAGGGAGATCCGTCGAGAATCGAGGTGGAGTCCATCCCGGCATGGCCATCCATGACCTTTGTCCAAAGGGCCTTCAAAACATGCCAACTAAGCCAAATGAAGATAAAATGAACTACTAATCCAATCGAGCGGCGGGGTCGGTCGAATAAAAGCTGTTATAACTAACTCAGCGGATCACATTTTTCTAGCATAACTCTTGATAGAAAAGTCCAAATGAGCTCTTGTTTAGTGCAATAGATAAATCTCGTTGAGATCTTTCCAACCTTAGGTGCTTTGCACATATTTTAACCACTTATGATTGTCAAAACTCCAAAAAATATGGTTTTACCATTTTTTACTATCCTACGGGGCTAAAAGATATGCAAAACCACCCAGGTTGGAAAGATCTCAATGAGATCTATCTATTGCACCAAACAAGAGCTCATTTGACTTTCTATGAACACTTATGCTAGAAAATGTGATCCTAAGTGAGTTAGTTATAATGCTTTACCGGCTAGTTTTGGAATACGTTTTTACGATTGGTAGTTCTATAACTTTTAATCGGCGATTCTTAGAAGGCCCTTTTATGATCTCAAAAATCCCTAATGGCACCAATAGAAGTCGGGAACACAGGCGTGGAGGAACGAGGGGAAGCATATGGAGAGAAGAGGAACCATGCGAGTGGTGAAGGGTGTTGAAGCTGCTCCACAATTCAGCGACAAAGAGCGGATCGAAACTTGACACCAACGATCCCAAAGCGAGCGGAAAGTTGAGAGTTGGCGAGGAGGGCTATTTCAACCGTGGGAACCCGTCTTTGCTATCGAGGAGAAACGCGTAGTGATTGTAAACTGCGAGGTGCTGCATATAAACTTGTGCATAGGGAAGATCCTCCGGGATGTCCCAATACTTCCTTATTTGTTGCGGCCTTCCGCTTCGAAGAGGTAAATGATAATGCGCAAGCTTAGGCATGTACTCGATGAAAGTGTGGGTCCGAGCATGATCGGGAATAGGGGTTGTTATCCGAAACAACCATTGCAAAGTGGGGTCACCCCGGAAGTGTCTTTGGCCCATCGGGAAAAGTTCTCACATTGTATCACCCGGATAAAATCATGAAAAATGTAAGCCATGGGTTGAACAATTACGAGAAGGTGATATAAAGTCCCGGGATACGGCCGCGGTGTGAATCAAAGACCAAAAAGGAGCCTGACATAAACCTTTGTCTTCAATTGAGAGTTAGCCCGGTCAGAAAATGCGGCAGTACGAGGAACATCCGCAGGTCCATCGCCCGCATGCCGCCGGAAAAGGAAAAAGGTGGCGTGAACCTAATCATAATCATGATGGAAGGCGGGAAGTCGAAGGCGAAGTTCGCGAACAATGGTGCTATGGCCCGTCAAGTTTTGCTTAGCCTCATTAGCTTGGTGAATAGCTTCTTTGCTGGTACGTTGTTCAAGATCGCGGATCCGTTGTCCTTTTCTGCTTGGCGTGATTGAGATGCGGACCCGTTTGAAGAATGTTGACTTGGGAGGAGATTGCCCGGAGCATTGAAGGCGAAACCGCGACAATCTCCGTCATCAAGAATCTTACGTTTACGCACCTGCGTAAGCTGATCTTGGAGGGATGTGGGAAGTCTGGTGAGCTGGCGAAATCAACGAAGGCAATTTGGCGTCGCCCTGTAAGGTTTTGAAACTTGAGTGTTGTAATTGTCACAAAGCTCGAAGTACAAAGGCGCCAAGCTTAGCAATATCTTTTCCTTGTTACCCGGGAGGGTGTCTTTGGACTTGTTTTGCTCCAATAAGTCTTGAATTGTAGATTGAGCTGAGCTGTTGATCTGCAAGTGGTCTGATCCGTGCACTTTTGAACGCACGAATGGGTATGGGAAAAGAGCTCGTGCTTGTCTTGAAGTTGGGCCTCAAAAGTTGCAACTTCCAGGCAAAGGGCGGCTTGAAGGTGGTGGTGGAGCCCCTTTGCACGGGGTTTGTGATGTTTGTGAGATATGGTGTGAAGGGATGGTGTAGCGCAGGAGGAGACAAAGGACATGGGAGTCGCGGATTTTTACATGACCGAGGAAGAAGGGCGTGAAGTGACACTTGGTGAGTCCGGGGAAAGGGGCCGGCCGAAGTGGGAATCATGAGAGAATTAGGTGGTGTGGGAGGAAAATAATGACGGATAATGGCTTGAAGGTGGCCTCCCACGAAACTTCAGAAATAGAAGTTGCAGCCCGAGAAGATGGTCAACTTCTTGGAGAAGACGGTAAAACATCAATTGGGGTCAATCAATATGGTGGTTGGAGTGCGTAGCAGTGAGCACTATATTATAGAAAGGCTTATTGATATGGGTGTTCTTGATAGAATACCCAAGGAACTTGCGCCACAGAAACTTAACAAAAATCTCATGAGGCTTGTCGATGTTTGTCAGGCGATGTACATTGGCTTGATAAGGAGTTGCACCAAACTCTGTGACATCTAGATCCTGTATGGCAGACCAAGATAAACAAGGGGTTTGCAAGGGAATATGGAATACCTCGGAAATCAAGTGCCGAGTCGGTGAAATGGTGGTGCCATCGACCCACCGTGGGTGTATCCATAAAATTTTGTTGGCGATATTGGCGATGAACCGCCTAATTGGTCGGGATTTGGAGCTGGGAGTTCCATTTGAGAGAACGAAAAGCTTCCGGCAGACTGGGCGACTTCACGCGCGTCACTTTGAAAGTGGGCGCCAAGAAAGATACAGACTTAAAAAGAGCCGTTCCCTCGGGAGCAAAGAGTTTTGAAGTGTAGAAAAATTTTGGTGCAGCCATGGGTAAAGACGCGTAAAAGAACCGGATTCAAGGGCGAGGACTAAGGCTTGGTGAGGGAAGGAAAAGGTTTAGGCGCGCGAACCGAGGCTTAAGAGGTATGATGAGGGTAAAACTGTAGCCGCTGATGGTGCCGGTGTCGAAAGATGCCAAGGATGGGCTTGAGGCAAAATTTATCGCGGTCCCCAAACAACTTAAGGGAGAAGCAATGAACTAAGTGAAGATGAGATGTGAGAGAATGATCTGATGTGACAGGGCCAAAGGACACTTATTAATGTTTTGACTCCGGTATGAAAAGAAGCAAAAGGCATTTACGCACGGCAAGTAACCGGGATATCATTAAACGTATCGTGTCAGAGGGTACCCTTTGCTAGATATTTTGGCCGGGATAAAGGATTCTCGGTTTAGAAAGAGCCTTGCATTGCAAAACACGTTGGCAAATTTCTGATTGGTCCATCGTCGACTAGCGAGTTCCTCGGTTGGCATTATATAAGACGAACCGAGTGAAGTGAAGACATTCGATGGCTTTTCAGCATGGTAAAATTCTTGGCGGTTTGAGCGAGGGTTGTACAATGCCAACGAACTGTCAAGAGTGGATCATTGTGAAAATGAATTGTTCGCGGATACGCTTTGCCACAACCGTGGGCTCGCCGAATGGATGTATTGGTGCTCCGGATGGAAATTTGAACATCCCGAACCCTAATACCAACGGGATGGAGGTGGTTACGCACCTTCGGGTTGGGACCCCGAAAGCAGAACCTCTACCATATCCTCAGATCACCTGCGCCCGAACCGAGGGTAGAGGGTTTTCTTCATAGGTTGGTAGTAGATGGGGCTCGAGCCCGATTTTTGTATATAGGGCAGTGCCCATAATGGAAAATCGCTGGTCGTGCCGCATTTTTGTAAAAATATCCACTATAATATAATATGCCGCCTTTCTAGTCACTAGCGTGGTGTTTGCTTCTTGAGCAGATCGTTTGTTGATTTTTGCTTTCGTGTGATAAAATGTTTTGAGGCGAAAACCATTAACCGGTGTAGGTAATGGAGTGCCATCTAACTTCGGCCAGGTTGGAAAACAATGGGTCGAACCACTTGAACAATTTGATAAGGGCCAAGCCAACGAAACTTAAGTTTACCCGGAATTTTTTTGTACCGGAATCATAAAGAAGAACCAAATCGCCTTCTTTGAATGTTTTGTCTTCTTGGTTTGTCATGTAAAGATTTTTGCAACTGTTGTCCATGAAGAAACTAATATAAGCATCCCTTCAAGTTCATCCAATTGTTCTAATTGATAGACCCTTTCTTTGAGTGGCAGGTGGATTATGAGTGTAGCCGATTGAAAAGGGAGTGTTGGAAGGATGTATTCAAACGGCATGAGAGCCGTGACCATAAAACCAATTTGAAGGGAGTGTGACTGTAGCAATTTTGAAACAAGTATTGTAGGCCCAAAAGAAGCGGTAGGAAGTTTTGTTTGCGATGCGTGCGTGAAGCGTCACAAATTTTCTTGAGAATGGTGACGAGTTTTGTTGGTGCTTTACGCCAAACCATTACCTTGAGGATAGTAAGGTGTGCTCTTGTGATGATGATGTATCGAGGAGATAATCCGCCAGCTCCTTGATGGTGTGATTGATAAAGTGGACACCACGATCACCTGAATTTCAGCCCGTGGGGCAGCAAATGAATCGCGTGATGATGTGTTGATAAAAGGACCCAGGCCGTGCTTTGCCGCAGTTGTTGTGCGGAAGTGCGCAAGCTTCCGCCCATTTGGTAGCGTGGTCGAGAGAACCCGAGTAACCGTGCACGCGGGTGTGCCTATGAGAGGATCTATGGGTCCCACAAAGTCCATTCCCCATTTGCTGAAGGGAAGTGGCGTGGCGGCGTCAAAAGGAAGAGCGCCACGGTCGTGGGTCGTCCCACCTACCGGCAAGCATCACACGCGGCGGGCGTGGGCGGAGCGTCTTTGGCGTGGGCCAAAATACCCGGCTAGAAGGATTTTTAGGCGATTGGTGGTGTCACCATGAAAATGACCACCACCCAGCCCTTTGATGAGCTTCCCCGAACAATATCTGGAACTTCATGAGGTAGAACACAGCGTCGAAGGATGGTATCCTTACCCTTTTTGTAGAGATGTCCTGCAACCATGGTGTAGTCATCACGGACCTCAGCGGAGAAAATTGATGTCGACGGGATTGCCGCTGGCGGGAGAGAGCCGCCTCATCTTCGGGTGGAAGAGCACCCGTGAGGAGGTACTGCTGAAAATCATGGAACCAATGTGGTGTTGCCGTGACTAAAAAAGTTGAGCCGTCGGGAAAGGCGCCTCGAGACTCTGATGAGGGATCATCCGTGTGAATGTGTGAAAGATAATCCGGGGACTACATGAGATTTTGCCGCCTTATGAACAATTTCAAAAAGGGGCAAATTTGAGAAGAAGGACCCAACGAGCAATGTGGCCCGTAATAGTGGAGTTGTTGATCAAATAAAGGAGTGCTTGGTGGTCCACAAAGAAATTTGACTGCCCAAAAAGGTAGTAGCCGAGGCGTTGGGCACGTAAAATGAGACCCAAAGCTTCACGCCTCGTGGCGAGAAGTTGCGCCGCCAGAAAATGAGTTTTAATTTTGGCGTGCATCGATTTGGTTTGTCGCAGCGCATCATATTCTTGAGAAAGAACAGCTCAATAGCAAACCGGTGACATCGACATGAACATGAAAGGGCTTGTCCCATTGAGGAGGAACAAGGGGCCAAAGCCAAGAACCGGCCCGAAAGGCAAAAAAGCTCAATTGTTGGAAAGCAAAAGATCCGCGGGAATTCGCAATCCTCGTGGATTCATGAGGAGTTTATGAATGGGACCGCAATGGCTGCTAGTCCGGGAATGAAGGTGGAGTAATAATTGACCTTACCCGTGAAAGAGCGTGTCTCCTTGATATTGGTCGGTGCTTGAGCTTTCAAAGACAATAAGCGATTTTGGCAGGGATTCGTGGTGATACCTCGCTGTGGCGACAACGTGCGGCCTAACTGAGCGGCAGGAGGTAACGCAAAAGGTGCATTTCGGGGATTGAGACTAATGCTAGACTCATCACATTTCTAGAAGACGGATTCAATTTATCCAAATGGTCACCATGGAAGGCGTAAGCGTGAGAAGTCATCTTGAAAAATTTGTAAGAAGGGATTTTCCTTCATGAAATCATGAAAAAATGAGAGCATGATGTTGAAACGTGGATGGAGAGTTTGATAAGCCAAAAGGTACCAAAGGCAAAAGTGCCCCACGGGATGGTGAAGGTAGTCTTGAGTTGATCAGATTCTTTGATTGAGATCCGATTGTAGCTTAAAAACCATCCATGAAGGAGTACATCTCATGTCCGGCCGGACTTCTTCCGAACCCGGGGTCGTGAAGGGAAGTGGAAAATGATCACGCCCGTGGCCGATTGAGTTTTGGTAGTCCACGCAGAGCGGATCTTACCATTGTGTTTGAGTGCAATGACAATAGGGTCGCCATCATCGTAATGTTTGACCTCATAGATCAAACTGCAAAGAAGGAGCTTGTCAATTTCTGCCTTTGACGCCATCACGGTAGTGGGGGTTGAGCGATGGTAATCGGATTTGCTAAACCGGACGTGCATCGATTTGGTAGGAATGGTGAGTCCCCCCCCAAGCTTTTGTTAATTCCCAAGAAGATCTCTCACAGCTCGTGAGAGAAAATGTGTTTGAACTTTTTGAAGAGTTTGGGGCAGGTTACGGTGGGGGTCGAGGGAAGATTTATGGCAAGTCGGACGGGCTGATTGTTGCCAACGCCCACCATCTCGACTTCGAGTCCGGACATGGGGTATCACTTCAGTATCCCGAACAATGTGTGCAGGAGATTGGAGCATAACAGATGCGGCACTTTTGCGTGTGGGTGAAAAGAGAGGTTACCGAGGTTCATCAAGCTGAGCCAACTTGATGTCATATGGGGCACCTAAAAGAGTTGTGTGATGCCCATTTGTTTCAGTGAGTTTATCCGTGATGAGATTGATCAGCGCTACCCTGGCCAATTTGAACATGATTGACTTGTTGATTTCCCACCGTGGCATGGACCGTGTAGAGGTAGAGTAAACAGCCCCAACTAAAACCTGTTGGGAGTGGTAACTCGGTCCTTGAGAGCGTGGGCGAGTTTCAAAAATGGTTGTCAAGCTTAAAGGAATTTTGATCTTGGCAAGCTCCTCTGGAGTTCCGAGGTACATGAGAAAAAGGATCCGCTAGAGCCACGAGGTGCCGGAGTGCGTGGTAAGGAAGCAAAGAACTTTTTGAGCGGATCAACCCTGGCAGCAATATTTGGATATGTCCGAGGCGTGGAGGTTGAGATGTGGAAGGTATATCGTGGCGTTGTTGAGCTCACGGTGGTGGCATGAACATTTGCCAACGTTCGCCTTCGGCTGACTTGCATGAGGTTCAAAATACTTTGGCGAACCTTAGGCATGACATGCGCATGAGTTTCTCCAAGTCGGGTGCAAAGTGAACCTTTTTTCTTCGTCATGAGGAATGGTGTCAACGGCAAAAGCCGGGTTGCGTGCCATTAGGGATAATGGTTAAAGGGCGTGACGCTCGGTTACGGCGCGGAAACCAAACCAACCCAATTTGATGGCCGAATCGGAGGATTTAGTGCCCGAAAAATTTCTTTTCGTGCTTGTTGATCCAGCCGAGGTTGATTTGGTGAGCTGGTTGATATCGTGATTGTTGAGGCGCTCTTGGTGGCTTTTAAGAACGGGTCTGGCCTTGTTTGCCATTAGCAATCCGAGTTGGTAAGCCGTGGAGGCGGACCGATGTGGTCCGATTTGTGCCGGGGCCGTTTTTGAACTTGTGGAAGTTGAGGACACGCCGTGGTGGTATGACCCCATTCTTAACCGGTGGTAACACGAGCTTTTGAAGGATCAAAAGGAGGGCGTGGGTTTGGTCCCCGTTGTTGCCCCTTTGCTGATAGAGTTGATTAGGTTCTTTGGCGAAGTGGTGGGCTGGCCGATAGTGCGATTATTGCCGAGGTGTGGTTTGCACTTGATAACGAGTTTGTTGCGGAAAGGTGTGGGATAGTGCGGTGCACTCTTCCGTGGCATGATTGCACATGTTGCATCGCTGTACGAATGGCGGCCATTGGTGGAGTTGCACTCATTTGCCAAATGGCCTTGGTATTTACAAATATGGCACCGTGATCGGGATCGCTACCGTGGATTGGCGTGTTGGATTTGGGCGGACACCGGTCTGGTGGAACCATGGCAGTGGAATGAAAGGGAGCTCTTGAAGAGCCACGCCCGCGGGGAGAAAACATTGGTAGTGATTGACAAGGTCGATAGCTTTGCCCAAAGTCTTGGGGGCAGGTATTGATCATGAGTCGAATAGGCTGGAGGAAGTCCTTGGAGAAACCAGACCAAAATCAACGGCTCGTGTTGGGTACTCCTTGAGCTTACTTAGCTAGGAGATCGTGAAGTCGATCCATAAAAATCCCCGCGGCACTGCGGGCCATTGTTGAAGTTCATTGAGTTGCTTGAGATGAAATTGATCATCATCCGAGTGGTCCCATAATGAGAAAGAAGCAAAACCGCATTTCGGACCAATCTTGTTTCCAGTGGCTTTTTTGGACATGAGCCATCGATGAGGAGAGCCACGCGGGGTGGTAGAAAAGATGTGGAATTTCAGTTGAGGTTGCGCGCATGACCATTTAGGGCGGCCCTAGAGCCTCAAATTCTTCCATAACTGAGCTGAGCACTTTGGTCTAAAGGTTTGCCTTTTCGTGTTGTTGCCAAAGGTGGGATATGTCAGTTTCAAAGGTGCGAAGGTAGATGTGAAAGTCTTTGGGTCGGGCAGAACGATATATTGATGATATTGAGGTTGAGTTGGAGGTGGCATGGGGTGCCCCTGGGCACCTCAAGTGACTGTGGTTGGCGGTTTCAAGGTGCCCGAGCATTG